>JAAAKG020015847.1:0-20648 GCA_010014905.2 Druon quercuslanigerum
GTTTAAAAGTTAATTTCGATAATGCTCTATTTTCTAAATCCTCTAAAACGAGATTGGAGGCAACTGGAGATAGGGGACAACCCATAGAACAACCTGATATTTGCTTCTAAAAGTTTGTTTAAAAGGGAAAATAGTATTATTAAATATTGTTCTAACAGCTATTAAAATTTCAGAATTTGATATTTTTGTTAAATTTTTATAAACTTGTAATTTTCTTCTATGCAATCAGAAAGTAAATCTAACGGAATATTATCAAACATAGAAACCACATCTAAAGATAATAACGAGTGGGTAATGGTTATATGAATAGTCTTGATTTTTTCTTTAAAATCCCAACTGTCTTTAACAAAGGAATGAGTCGTACCAGAAACAGGTTTTAAAATTTTTGATAAAAATTTGGCTAAATTTTAGGTGGGTGATCCTATGGAAGACACTATCAATCTCCATTTTAGGTCAGGTTTGTGAACTTTAGGAAAAGCATAACCTTTAGCGACAACACTTCCATGATTTTTTAAGCGATAAGCTAAATTCTTATTTATGTACCTTCTATTTTCCCATCTTGATATAATATCGTTGCATTTATTTTCCATGGTTGGAACTAAGCTGGTATTAACTTTTTTGTACAAGATGTTATTATTTAATAAATTTTTAACTGTTTTGTTATAATCATTTCTATTGGCTGCAACTGAAATATTACCTTTATCTGCTTTTACAAATTTTATATCTTCGCGATTATTTTGGAATTTTTTGACTGTTTCAAAGGTTTTATTAGAATTCTTAAATTTTGTCTTATTTGTGTGATTTGAAATTAAATCTGTGGCAACTTTTCTAACATTTTATTTTTTATTTTCTTTAACTACATTTTTTATACATTCTTCAATATTTGCAATGATATTAATGGAAGGAATTTTTTTTGAATTATAAGGAATACCAAATTTATTACCTAAAGCCACGGTTTCCGCTATTTTAACAGGAATTGCTACGTTAGACGAATTTTTGAACCATTTTTTGAACCTTAATTCTCTATATTTATTTTCATCTTTCAAAAATCTACTTTTAAGTAAATTAAATTTTTTATTGTGAAAATCTCTCTGTTGGTATTTTAATCTATGTAGACTTCATTCTCGTGATGTAAAAAAGTTACTAATAGAACCGTCAATAACTTTTCTTTTCAATCTCTGTTTTAAATAATTAGAAAAATGACCCAATTTATGAATCCTTTAAACAACATTGCTGATTTCACAATTTAAAATTTTTTTTTGGTAAGTTAAATTTACTTTTTGAAGTTAAGTATAGATTTTATAGTGAACATTAGTTAATTTACTTTTTTTAGTAACATTCTGTATATGAACTGGAATCAGGGATTCCTTTCTACATCGAATGAGAAAAGTACGTTGTTCACATAGATGGACTAACCTCCGTTGAGTGTTGATCCATTGTCCGATGTCGTGACGTGTAAAAAAAACTGATTTATACGTTTCGTTACCTTATGTACAAGGTTTATCATAAAGATTAAAAAGTGCTTTGAAAAAATTTAATAATAATGCATATTTTAGAAATAATCACAAATTAGAAAATTGTTTCACAAATAAGAAAGATTCTGAAAAAATTGAAAGTTTGTCGAACGTAGTTTATTTAATAACATGCAAAGGTTTGTAAAAAAGTTTATATTGGTGAAACTGGTAGAAGGTTAGAAACGAGAATAGCTGAACACAAAAGAGATTGCAGGTTAGGCAATTTGAACACAGGTTTGTCACAACACTCATGGAATTTTGATCACCTTTTTAATTTTGATTTTGATAATATAAAGATTTTAGCAAATGAAAACAACACTTACAAACGTAGAATTTTAGAATCAGCTTTCATTAATAAATATAAAAATTGTTTCATTAATTTAAAAACAGAAATACTTAATGTTACACAACATTACCATAATATAAAAAATTGAATAGTAAATTTGTAAAGTGGCGCGCTATTTTCACAAAAATGGAATCAGACCCTCTATATTGAAAAACTTGCACTAAATATCCATTTTAACCTAAGTTTAGTTTCCTGTCACTATTACCTAATCGTCCGTCGTTTGAATATCACTGTTATCGTTTAAGTGGGTTTTTTAAAAAATGTAACTCTAATTATTGGGAGCCTTCTTTCTCTTATGGAGGTTTTTCCCTATTATAAAACAATTATGTGTTTTCGGAAATTGTTTAAAACTGTTTCACTTTTATTTATTGAACAATTATTTAATGTGCAGGAATTCGTATATAAGGTAATTTGACTTTTCTTTAATAATATATTTTTTCAACGACAATGTTAATTTTTTAAATTGACTCATTTTTCATAATAATTTTTGTATCAGGTATAGCCTGAAGATGACCGACAGATTAGGTCGAAACGTCGCGAGGTGTTGGAAGAATTTGTTATATTTTGATTAAATTATTGACTCGGATTTCCTTTTCTTTTTATTTCTCAAACTTGATCGTAAGACCGAAGAAGAAAAACTTTGTGAACTATTTGTTCAGATTATTTTTTACTATATGGATCGATCGGAGAAATAGAATTTTTGCTTCTTATAATGAGAAGTTTTCTTCTAATTTTATCTAAAAGAATAAAAATGGCTATTTTTAGCCACATTTGAATCATTTTTGCCTAATATCTGCTAACGCCAAAAAAACTAGAAAAGAAGGCGAAGAGATGTAGTTGAAAGATAAAAAGGATTCCTAAACGATGGCGTTAGCAGTTTTCAAAAAAAATTGCTGATCATGTTATATTTCCTCAAAATGGCTCTCGAGTTATTTTGAAAAAGATGTTAATGTTTAATATTTTTCAACATGGCGACCGTTGCTGTACAAATATGATTGGGAAATTTTGACAGCATCGCACGAAATTCATTAAATATTGCGCGATATTTCTTCGTATAAGTTTTCTGGAAAATGGAACTTTTTATTTCTGAAAAAGAATTTTCAAAGGAAAAAGCAAAAAAGTGTGACAAAAAGAAGCGGATAACAAACCCATTTTCTTTTGGAACTTTAAAAATGCGTGCAAGGGCTCAATCTAATCAGATCATCTTCTCCAAAGTTACCATTCTTACAGAATACAACAGACCACAGACCCTTTTCCAACATACCAAATAAAAATTGCTAAATAATATCAAACCACTTTTTAAATATTTGCGATTGACAGGTATCAATTATTTTCATAAAATAAAAAAAATATTAATTAAATCAAAGCTACAAAATATATTTTAGGCAGTTTGGAAATTTTTTGTTTTCATTGTAATAAATAATATAATAGTACTAACGAAATTATGTCAAAAACTACAGCATAAAAAATGTGTAAATTCTTATAATATATTTTAAATCAAAAAATCTTCCAAAATGTTCGAAATTGTCAGGATCATAAAATGTAAGAAGAAGTAAGTGCCACATTTCTTTTTAAGTGCCTTTACATGCGCTTGATTCGCCGACTTCAAAAGAGAGATCACGTTGAATCCCCCACCAGCAGAACACGGTTTCCATATTGCGCGTCTCTACCAAAAAGAAAAAAGTAAATGCCAGGGAGAAAGCCCATCTTCATGGCACGGTCAATATTTGCGGAATGATTGTTAATATAAGATTTAGTAGCTTCTTGCTATGTAATATACTATTTTCTGACTAATTTTCTTAATATTTCTTCCTAATTCTCGGTTTACTTAAATTAAATGAGTCTTGCGTGCTTGAGCCGTCACTAATGTCATTGGTGAGGATGCTCTCTGAGGGTTATAATTCGTTTCTTGTTGGAATGCTAATTAAGATGGGGATATCCTTCGTAAGAATTTTTAAAGAAATTTGGGCGTTTAGCGTGTTTACGGATTGGTTAAGATTGATAGGTACTGAAGGACTTTCGCTATCTGTTAACATTGGACTACTTTTGTTACTGACTCAAGCATTTTTGAGATGAATATTGCCTCAGAATTTCGGGATGGGTTGTTTGGAATGGGTAACAAGTTTGGATAAGTTTCCATAGGTGAGCATCTAGAGGGACTCCCTGATAACCACCAAGATTTTGAGATGTGGTTTTCTGTGATCCATAAAGATTTTATCATGCCTCATGTCTGTTCCTAAACTACCCGCGGATTTTAATTTTGGAAATAGCACAACGATTAAGTGTTCCATATGTTTTTCGATTATGATTGGAATTATTGCTTGTCCAATTATATCAGCGGTTTCTATGTTCGCGATTATTAATTTTCGCGGAATGGGATTAAAAGTTAAATTGTAATTTTTTATTTTTTCCCACATAAGAGTGCGTGGTACCTGCGCCTACCAAAATTCGAAATAATTTATTTTTGAATTTTATAGTAACATGAACACATGTTTCCGTTATTTCATATTTATTTGAATTTAAGATTTTCGGGGTTTTGGTGCTAGGCTTTGGTATTTTTGGCCCTAGTACCCGCCCTCCCTGTTTTTCTTGTTCTACGCATAATATGGACAGTCTCTTTTAAATAGCCCATTAGGCCACAATGATAGCAGTTTAAATGACCCGAATATCCCAAGACGGTTTAAGAACGTCCTGAAAACGTCCTAAGTCGGGTCAAGTAACGGTCTAAAAACATTAAATGTTTCAAGACGCTTTTAAGACATATTTCGAATTTTGGACTTTTTGTTGGCCTGCCTTAAAACGTTTTTAGGACGTTCTAAAAACTTCTTTAAATTTCGTCTGCGCTTGGTTGGTCGTAAGCGTTGTACGGATATCTGGATATATGGTTTGTGAATCTACTATCCGCAAGAAAATTCGAGCCCTCTGGGTTTGACGTTGAAAAAGTAAGGGGAAAAAATCCGTAGCTTAATGAAAAACAGATCATTTTAAGGATGAAAATGTTGTACGTTCATGAACCGAAAAGTAATGTCGCACAAAATTTTTTGTAGCTTGCAGTTCTCAGAATGTAATAAAAAGTAAGGAAATTTGACCGCTTTTAAAGACAGTGAACTTTATATTCAACTAATCTATCTTTGGTTCTACTGAAGATGACAAAGTGATTTAAATTGGAGATAGTTACTTGGACTATCTTTAATATCTTACAATTTGCAAGAAGTATGTACTCTTTGTTGTCTTCGCGAAAATTGCGATATTGGAAGTCAGTTTTTTATACCGGATAGCAAGTGCCAGAAACCAGCGTGGTGCCTTTTTTTCAGGGTATCGGCTTGGGTTTTCCTCACAATGTGCTACCGAACTTGTGCCTTCAAGCCTCCATCTGACGATGAACGAGGCTGAGAGAGACTCCAATGTACAAGGATGCATCCTTCGAACTTATTTCCTGTGGTAAAAATTGCTCTGTGAAAGAAATATAAATATTTACTTACTTAACATTGTAACTGACGAAAAAATGATCAATACCGACCAATTTTAAATAAAATTTAGATTTTTGACGAATGAAAAATTAATATTGTGAAGCATTTAAAGGGATTTTTTTGGTTTAAAAAAATAAACTTTTTAATTTAATGTTGCAGGGAAAATTGAAATTAATTTTTTTTCAATAAATTTAAAAAAAATTTGATTAAGATTCTAAATTATTTTCGAAAATTTCGGAAAATAATGTAGAAAATATCATGAGAATAATCCTAATCAAGCGCGATTAAAAAATTGTAAAACAAATTTGAATAAATGCAAAAGATTTTAACAAGTTATGATTCAGGAGCCTTCAAAACATGCGCAAACTTATGAAAAAGTAATCTGGAAGATTAAATCCAATTTATTCAATTTATCAGCATTTATTACAAGATTGAAGAAAGTTTGGAACACTTTTAAAGGAAATGTAGAAGTTCTAATAAAATTTGTGAGATAATAAAAAATTGGAAAGGCCTTAAAAATTTAAATTTATAATTATTGCAAAATAAAATTCTGAAACTGTCAAGAAAAAAAATTGCCAAAGGTTTCCAGACAATCAGAAAATAATATCTTAAAATTTTGGAAAATAATGCAGAAGATTTCCATTAAACAATGTTTGAACAATTTTTGAAACAATTTCCGAAACAAGCGATAATTCTGCATGATTAGAAAACTTGAGAATAAATTCGATTAAAGTAAAGAGATGGTCACAAGTTTTGATTCAAAAGGTTTTTTAAATTTTAAAATATTTCAAGAAAATAACATTCAATTTGAAAGAACAACAGAAAACGTTTTAATAAATTCTAAAAGATTTGTAAAAATATCAAAAAATAATCTTGAACAATAAAAGGCAGTTTTAGTTTGCAAATAAATTTTTGAAGATTTGAAAATGAAATTGGAAAAAATTTTTAAATATTCATTTAAACGTTTTATGATAATAAGAAAATTTGTCTTTAGCTTCCAAGGGATGTTAATTTTTATACAGTCAAAGAGTTACATTTTCAGTTAGAAAATATCAGTTTTTGAATAGAAATTGTAACTACAGAGATAAGTAAAGGGATCACTTGAAAACTAAAATGACGAATCCGAACAAAAAACAAATTAGCAAACAAAAAGTGTAAATGATGACAATAACAAACAGATCAATTGTCAACTACAAGGAAGAACCTTAAAGAAAAATATAAAAAACAAACGTTACCTGTAAGCACACTACACAGATTATAATTGCTTTTAACTAAAATAATATCATCATACTTTGCATACTACTTTCATTTCATGAATTAAAATATAAATTGAGGTTTGAAGGGCGTCACAGTTGAAGAGGCTAGGCCCTGGTCAAAGCCTGTTGGCAAGGCTTTGTAAGCACGTGGTGAGGAAAACTCAGGACGATCCCCTGAAAAAACGGCACCACGCTGGTTTCTGGCACTTGCTTTCCCGTATAAAAAACTGACTTCTAATATCGCAATTTTCACAAAGACAACAAAAAGCACATACTTCTTTTAAATTGGAAGATATTAAAGATAGCCCAAGTAACTATCTCCAATTTAAATTATTTCGTTATCTTCAGTAGAACCGAAGATAGTTTAGTTGCATATTTATGTACAAAAAACGAACAATTATTTATATTTTGCAATTTTTTTAAATTTCCTTACTTTTTATCACATTTTTAGATCTGCAAGCTACAAAAAATTTTGTACGACAATAATTTTCGGCTCATTAACGTACACCATTTTCACTTTTAAAATGATCCGTCTTTCATTAAGCTTCGAATTTTGCCCCCTTACTTTTTCAACGTCGAACCCAGAGGACTAGAATTTTCTCGCTGATAGTAGGTTGGTATTTGGTTGGAATCTAGGTTCAACATGTGTTGGGAGACCAGGTGGGAATCTAGGTCTGAAGCTAGGTCTAAAATTTTGTTAATTCTCATTTGGAAAAGGGAGGATTGGAAATCCAAAAATTAAAAATGGAAACTGATTTTTGTATGGGTTTTCACCCTGGTCATTTTGAGTTTTGTTACCATTCTGACGCTTTTGTTCACTTTTATCATCCGTTTAAGTTTGATGTATGTGTGCTACTTGCCCAGGAATTTTGGATTCAGCTAGCTCAGTTTCCCATTTTTTTCCTAAGTTTTTTATTCTAAGAGTTAAAGGACGACAATCGTTAGGATGAGATGATAAGGGGGAAAGAGGGTGCGTATTCAAAATTGCTTCAATCTAAATTGCATAAGTTTGAGGATGCTTAAAAGTTAGGAGAGCGTTACGTACGGTGCGTACAATGACTTCACGCCAACCTTCTACAATCGGCCAAAATGCGGAGAGCGGGGAGATATAAACGTCCAATGAACTCTTTGATTATTTAAAAATTCTTTCAAATTTTTGTTATGATCATTAGACAACAGTAAGTCTTGAAGCTCTGCAAGTTCACGGCTTGCGCCTACAAAATTGGGAGCAGTATCGGAAATTAAGGAGCTGGGTTTTTCACGAAGCGCGAAGAATGTTTTTTAAGCTGGAAGAATCGCTTCTGTGTTGAGATCACTATCGACTTGAACAGAAACAAAAACTACCACATAGCATTTAGTTTTATTGCGGTTTCGATTGCGCTTTTCCGTTACCAAAAAAGGGCCATAGTTGCCAAAAGCGGTGTGAACCGACTTGGCGCGAAAAATCTGGAACACATTAGTGAATAAGAACATTCTCGAATTGCATATAAAGTCGCTCGATATACTGCATGGTTGAGTTGTATGTGCTCATTACGCACGATAAGAGACATAATGAGATGGTTTGACAAGAGACGTATAGGATGCTTTTTTCAGGGATTATTTCAGAGTTAAACAGTCTACCCTCTACCTTACCCGTATGAAATAGCCAAGTTACTTTCAGTTTTCATGCTTGCGCAGGCATACAAATGTTTCTACAGCGCATCTTAAAACTTTTTTTGTTTCTTCAAAGACATGGCACGTACAAATAAGGAAAGTGACATGGCATCTTTTTTAAACGGTTTCAAGATCTGAACAGAGATGCCTAAATAAATTTCGAACTATACGTCTGAAAGATTTCGTATTTATTAGGTTCTTTCTGAATAGCTTAGTAGGAAATCTTTCGTACTTAACACTTGGTGATCAGTGTTTTTGATGAAACAAAAACAAATGATGAGAAGCGTATATTTTTGGGACAAATCGAGTATTTATCTACTTTAACGGTTTATAATATGTTTTTGTGTGGTGCTAATTAACAGTGGGTGATAGATTTTGAGATGCCAAATCTCCTTAACTCTGAAAAAATCAATGTGATTTTGAATTTTTTCGAATATCTAGAGATACGATTACGCCGTTAAAAGGATGATCGCAGGTTAATTTTTGAATATTAATTTCTCCGAGATTATCGAGACATAAAGATTGTTTTATCTAGGTACAATTTTTGGAATGCCGTTCCCTCAGAGTAGAAAATCCATCTTGAAATACCTTCGCATATGCCATTTTTTACCAACGCATTATTAAATGTGTCTTTTCTTATAGAAAATATATTGTTTTCACTGTAAATTCTATTTTTTTAAGAGCCATGATTTATAACAGACAATGAACACTAGTGAACCTTTACTATTTTTTTAACTTTGTAATAAACAAATTCTCACTTGTTGAGTTTTCTTTCAGCTAGGTAAATCTTTTTGGCCAGAACTCTTCTACAATAAAATGTAAAAGTATTTCTAAGAATTCAAGCTTTATCGAAAATATAGAGTGAGCAATTAGTATTTATTAAATAATAATTTATGTCTAGTACCTACTGCAGATTTAGTTCTTTTTCTAACGACCAAGCCTCAATCAGGAAGGAAGAACAACAAAACCACGATGCTATCTTCAGAAGATTAAACAAAATTCAGGACCACGAAAACTGTGGAAAAGTCTAGTCGTCCCAAATTTTGACATTTTTTTACCCCCTACACTCTCACTTGAAAAATTCATTGAAAATGGATTACAATATTCCGACATATGGCTGGAACAATTAATAGTCCCGGAAAAAATCTAAAGGTATCTTTAAAGCCGTCTGCACCATATCTCTAGGTGATTTTTGAATCATCAAAAAAAAAGATTAAATAAATCATTATATTGGTTATAATATTTATAATTTGTTGGAACAACATTTGAACAACAATTTACGCTGAATGACAACCATATATCAATTTTAAAATATTACAGAATGAAAATAAATTTTTCAAAATGTAAAAATTCAAATTTAAACATTTTTACCCCCTCTAATTAACTCGAAAAATCTATGGAAAATGGATTTCAATATTCGGACATTTACATAATTATATACCTATTTAAAACTAAGTCAAGATTGTTCATTATTTTTTGAGGCAATAAAAAAGGGCCTGGTAGAGGAAAACGGACATTGAATTTAGATTCAGTGAATTGAGAATTTCAGCGTTAATACTGTCTACACCAGAAGCTTTAACGTTTTTTAAGTTCTTATTTATATCCCTAACCTGAGAGACACAGACTTTCCTAATTGAGTTTTCTATCGCATCGTATTCTACACCGCAGTTGTGGTGCCCTAAAGCTTTATCCTCATATAAATCCCTAAAGTATTTTCTTAAAGCGTCTAGTGTCCCGTCCGTATCATATAATATCTTACCTTCACTATTACTCATGCTGACAAACTCTGTACTTTCACACTTGTTTCATTTTTGGCTTTCTTTCTTCTTTATCCCTAAGCTAAGTTTCTTTTGGACATCAAAAAGTAATGATCATTATTGCATTCAGATCCCTAATGATTCACTTATCTCTAGTACATATAATAATTAATCAAATACTTATCGAATGAATGTATAAACTTCGTGTTTGCGGTGAGGAAAAAAGAAAACTGACATGTGCCACTATTCAGAAAGAAAGGTCGCGAATTTGAAGGCGTTTTCACGTGACAAGAGTGGGAGAAACTGAATTCTTCAAAACTACCCCACCAGGCCACGCCCGGCATTACTCGGAAAGTGGACTGTATATATAAAAATGTTTTCGTCTTTATTCACCCTTTCCTCATTCCTTCTCTGATAAGATGCTGTATCTATTAAAAATTACTCAAGAAAATAGGGATGAGATAGGGTATACCGGTATAAACATGAACATTGATGAGAAACGGTTGTAAGAGATAACATTCCTGGGCAGTTTTATGCAGAAATATAACAGTCTTGGTGACTGTTGCCTGCTTGTGTGACCAATCAGCATTGTAGAAAGCTAACAACAATGCGATGTCATAATTGCGAATTTTTCAAACCATCAGTTTTATGGAGAAACAGCTATGAAATAATCAAAAGGAATTATTTTAAAAATGGAAACAGGCTAGATCAAATTTATAGTTTTATAATAGTGTCTTCTTCTTGTTTCAATAAAATCAAAAATGTTACAGTATCCCTTTACTTCATTAACTTGTTTAATTTTCTACTTTTCCTATTTTTATAACCTTTTTTTAATTAAGAAAGACAACCCTACAGTAGATAAGGACCCTACAGTAGAAAATTGGTAATTAAAGTCACAAATATACCAAAATGATCATTTATAATTTTAATTTATTCACAGATATAGTGCCTTGACTAATTATTGTAAGATGGTCTACTTGGTCTAATAGGTTAAATATTTTACGAAGCAACTAGTCCTTCATAAACTTCTTTAGGCATATTCATAATAAGCATAATGCTTATTTAAAGCAAATAATTTCTACAGAATGTTCGAAATAATTTTTATTTTCTATAAAAATTAAGAAAAGTTCGAATTTCGAAATAAAAACGGATTAGGTCACGTTAAAAATATCTCACTATGCCGTTTTAATTTTTTCATGCTCTTTAAATCAAAATTGTAAAATTTAGGTAATTTCTCCTCAAATTTTACAGATTCCATTAGTGAAAAGTGTGCCGTTTAAAATTAATAGACAAATACTATTTCTATTATACGATATATTCTTTAATTCTACAGTTGAGAGAAACTAGTTTGTTGATTCGAATTAATAAAGCTGTTCATGGCTTTATTTATTATTGACAAAAATAAAAAAGTTTAATAAAATTACGCAGTGGTGTAACATTCTTAACTTAATTGGAATAATCAGTTCATATTGCGAAATAATAAACGAGACGCAGCCCATCACTGATTTAAATACATTATTTGCTTACGAAATTCAAATAACCAAACAAATATAGATACAGCCAGACATACAGATATATAGTTATACAGGTAGAATAACTCCGCAAAATATTATTTTTGTACAGAAAAGCCGATATATTTTTTTATTTTCAGTTACTTAGTTTATATCTGATATTACAATTTTTCTACAGTACTTCAAAATTCCGTTATCCTAGGGAAAATGTAAAAAAAAGTATTAAAAACTAGACGTTTAACAGAGGTTTTATTTTTACACGGGGCGGCTTGTATCTTCCCGTATTTTTCATACCTAAGTTAAAATCTGTCATCAACATTATTCGACATTGCCTAGAAATTCCGCTAGGCTAGGAGAAAGAGTCAAACATTAAAACGGAATCAATATGACGATTCAGAAAAAGTTTCGTGCACCCTGATGACACGAAGCGACCCAAAGACGACTGTCTTCTGCATTTTCCCCGCAAGTGTTTTAGCATATTTTTCACACGCAGGGATGCATTTCAGGCTATAAACCGGTGAAAGCTTGGCACCTCCAAGAGCGCCCATGATAAGAAAAATTAATTTAACAAAATATTCAGGGTACGATCGTCGCAACTCCCTTATAAGGTCTTCATACCTCTCTTTCTTTTCATTGTCCTTGGCTATGATGTTTTTGTCAGCTGATGCTGAAAATTCGATAACGAACATGGTTCGCTCCTCGAAGACCAGGAGAACTATGTCAGGCCTCGAGCATGCAACATAAACAATTGATAAGAATATAAAGTTCCAGTATATGCGGCACTTCTCATTCTCGACAATTGACTTTATTTCCCTGGGAGCGTTTAGCGGAGCGAAATTAAGGTTGAGGTCGTAAAAGCAACAGAGATGGTAGTAAAGCACTCTTAGTGCCGCATTGTGCCTTTGGATGTAGGTCGTTCCCGCATGAGTTGGACAACTAGATAGTATGTGTCTTAGATGCCCAGGATGTGCATGGCGTGCCCTGCAGATATCATCGGGAATGTCTTCGCTCAAAATGCCAGAGTTTGGAGTACATAGTAACCACATTGTTTTATTAACTTTTCTGTGGATAGATATTACTTTAACGCAGCTTGAAACTTCCAAGGTCTTACACTTTTTCCCTAGACTAGCGGGAAATTATGGGGTCTCGGAGAAATTCTGAAAGCGGATTCGATTTCAGCGGCTTAAAATCCATGAGGGCAGCCTAGTCCCATGCAAAGTTCAGACCAATTTTTGTGTGGACCTTTGTTATTTACAAACGGTTTATCCGATGAAAAAAGTGGGAAACGCAAAAAAGTTTTTTCTCTATTCAGAGAAGCTAAACATAATATTATCAAATTTGTGTGTAAATATATTATAAAGTTGTCCATAAAATTGTTTCTTTTTTTTAATTCCAGAGTACATCAAATGGGGTACCTTAACTTTAACTAATTTAATCATTAAATATTTAACCTAAACGCCGATGCGAATGGAATACAAATATATGCCTATTGTACAATAGATAACAACTACAAAAAAAATATTACTCTTATGTAGTCTCTACTTAAGGAAAATAATAATCCTTAGTTACAGTGTTGTTCACATTATTCTTCAATAAAATTGTCAGTTTTCCTTCCTTCTATGAAAAAATGATAAACTTTTATACTCCGATCTACACTTTGGCAATCATCTTTGACTCTATTGGTGAATACGATAGTATAATAATATATCTACAATTTGTTTAATACTTACAAGCTTTCCGTGAACAGCGATTTCGCTGCTGTAAAAACTTCGTCTAATAACTTATAAAATCTCAGCTTCTTAACTTGTTAGTCACAAGTTTCTTTTTAAAATCTTCAATTTTATCTAACGAAATCAAATATTGGCCATTCAATCTACTTCTTCGTATTTGCAATAAACATTGATTCATTCATTTTTACATTCCCGTAATAATGAGAAGAAATAAGTGTAGTATGAAAACTATCACAGAGTTCTTCAAATTTACACGTGTTGAGATTCTCTGAATCCGAAAAGAACAGGTGTTTCAATGTTGTCTATTTACCTAGTTGTCTCTTATTTTAAAAGCTCTGTTTGGGAACTATGAAGGAATATATGTAGGAAATTACGTGAGAAAATCTGTGGGAAACTATTTAGGAACCTATATAGGAAATTATAAGGGAAACTACATAGGAAGCTATATGGGAAACTACAGTAATTTTCATATATCATAAGTACCCAGAGGAAGAAGAGTACCCAGAAAAACGCTTTTGTTAAACGTGTTGCAGCTCAAATTTTATTAGTCTGAGAATGAGAATTTTCAGTCTCTTATTTATCCCTATGAACGCAGTTGCACATCTGGGCATCCAGAGAAAATTTTAATTTTGAGACTGAATTTTGGCTAATTTTGAGAGTTGTGAAGCGCTGAACCGCGATATTATCTACCTGAACACCTGTCAAGAGAATTATTCGCTTTGCAAAATTAGACTAGATAATTGGTAAATAGCAGACTAATTGAAAAAATATTTAGCTAATTTTCAAATTTCTTTTATTTAATAGCTTGTACTAGTCACATGGTATAAAATTATTACTTTCTAATGCAATTTGCACATCTTAAGTTAGTCATGGTCGTCGACATTTAAACTAAATCCGGGATTTATAGAACACGTCATCACCGTCTACATGCATATTTAAGTATTTTGACTTAAACCACAAACTCACTTTACTTCGTTGAATGTTGAGGGGAAAACAATGAACCAAATGCATGGAAATCGGTTAATTGGCCGAAAGTTGGAAAAATTTTTCTTCATTTTCTACGGAGTTATATATTTTTTATAATCCTTGCTAGTTTTGGGCGCGAAGTCTCACTGTCAGGGTGTAAACCATAAAACGTTTAATTGAAACTCTGAACCTTTTTACGTAAAAACATTTGATGTTCAAAATTTCATTTGTTTAATGAAAAATAGGGATGAACGAAAGAAAAATTATTTTGCACATGCGCTGATCAGTTTGGCCTCTCAGGCCAAGCTGATGCGGATGCACGGAGGGCTATAATAGGTTCTGGCTTTCTGGAGATAAGAGGAGGTGTGAATTTGGCGGGAAGGGTGATGCAAAAGTGGAGCACTGGTTGGAGGAGTGTGAAGAGGTGGAAAGGAGTGGGAGAAGCATGGTGGTATTGTTCCATGAAAGGGGGAACAAAAAAAGGGCAGTTGCATGGGTGAAGGGGGTGTTTGGTAAGATGGTGGAAAAGAGAAGGAAGGAGGAAGAGGAATGGAGAAGGAAAGATTGTATATAGGAGAGGAAGTAGATGTAAGAAAATTGTACATATTGTAAACAGTAGATAAGGATTAGGGATTAGCTTAATTTTTTAATTTTACTCACTTTTTCATACATTTTATCACGAAACTTTTATTTAACTGTAAAATTTATACCCATTACAAATACATTCCTTGATTTCTCAGTTTCATATATTCATACCCTCTAGGGTTACATTCCATTAGAAAATATCTTTCAGGCCGTTACGCAATCACTGACTTTTATGCAAAATTATAAACAGAATTTGGCAACAAATACTACAAGCTATTCAGCATTGGAATAAAAAAACACAAAAATAGCAAAAGCATTATTGTAGAAAATAGCCAAACTATAGATCAACAGTTTACTTTACACAACTTATAATCTCACATAAAATTACACGAAAATAGTGATTCTTCACAAACGAGCATTATACATAAAAATGTTTACATTTCATGAATACCATTTAAATCCGCTTAAAATTTCTTTAAAATCCCTTGCTACTTGTTGCAGCGTTAAGTTCACAATTTGAGTGCTTACCGAATGGCGACCCTATTCCTCGTGTTCCTCGAGGTGGACCATCTTCTTCTTTTCAAATAAATCATTCATCTGAGAGGTGTCTTTCTCCTGCCAAACCTCCTCTTCGTGACAGGTCCAGGTCTTCTGTTGCAGGGGCTCGTCGTCCTTCCAGATTTACTGCCCCACCTGTCATGCTTCCTTCTCCTGACAATATTGAATGGGCACTGGAAAAACTTAGATTCATTCGGCTTATATCCTATTTTAGTTCACAGCAGCTTTCATTTAAATTTCGTAGATACACTTTTCCTGTCGATAAATTAATAAAAATAAAAACAGCGTCAAACAAGTATGAGCCTCCGCCAACCAGAGAACATATTGTATTATCAACGCCCAATGGCGACGTCTCTGCTATATTGGAAACTTGCGATGTTCTTGCTGGGATATACAAATATATTAATGGTAAGGCAAAACGTGTGAAAATAAATATAGAAAGCCAAACAGTTAAACAATTGAGCCGTGATGAAATAACTGAAGTTCCAGTAGGTAGCCGCCGCACAATCGTACGGTGTTTTAAAGTGATGAATATAAACTCTCGTGCAACTATAAACGCCAACGCAATTAATTGAATTAAGAAAATGTAAAAATATCAAATATATTGTTTGTGATTTAAAAATCAATGTCTTTTGATTCTCGAAGCTTTAATCTGTCGCCAATGACTAAAACCAATCTTTTTCGGAAACCGATAAACAAATTCACTTACAATCAAAATGAAACCGGCACGGAGAATAATAGGTGGTCAAAGTTAGAGGATCAAATTTTAGAGTTAGTCACTTCTTCTAGATGGTCTAAAGAGCATTTAAGGATTTTTCCACTTAATAAAAGAGACTCTTATTTAGTGGCCATTCTGACTGTTATAAGAAGTCCAGGCTCGCTATCATTGTTAATCTAGGTATCCTTTCGGGATGGTCAATACGATCATCTTGTCTTCACTCATTTCGACCATCTACGGAAGATCAAATGACTCGTCGCTGGGACCCAGTATAATTAGTTACCATTGGCTTGTTTATTTAAATTTATTAAATGAGTAAGTCAAAATGTAAAGTGCATATGACAATAATAAACAATTTAAATTTTACTTTAGAAGTCTTTCTTCTGAGCAAACAATGATTTTTAATAACTTTACTTTTAGTATTTGCTGTATACAATTACAGATAAATTTTCAATTAAAATTGCTAAGCAGCCAAAAAGCTGAGTTTTAAAGAAATATAGTGCTTACTAGATAGATCCACATTTCGTTGTATATCGATATGCACTTAATTTAGTTAAGACTATTTTTCTTTGTAATGGTGTTTATTTATCAATTTCGAATTTTTTACTGTGTTTCTGTTTTTAGTAGAAAAATAAATAACCAAATAGTAAAAAATTAAAATCAAAAATGGAATCCACACTCAAAATTTCTAAAAGAAAAGGTAAGGTTGAAAAAAGAAAGAAAAGCTAAGGCGGCAAAATAAAGGCTTCAAAAATGATTGAAAATTCTATTGAAAAGACCAAAGCTCGAATAAATTAACATCTGAGGTAAAATTTTTAAGTAACTAGCCCAAAAAACATAACCTCTGAATAGCATAAATAATTTATTTTTTTATTCAACAGATGTGACTATTTTGGAGGGATTCTAACATTTGAAGAGATTTAAAATTCACAACGAATTCTTAATCATTTATCCTTCATTTTTTTAATTCTTTGTCATTCTTTTGAATTCTTAAAGTTTACTTAAAATATTTTAAATTAACTCACTTTCGCTTACTCCAAAGGATTATTTTTTATGTTTTAAAGTTTTTTCAATT
The DNA here is from genome assembly GCA_010014905.2 of Druon quercuslanigerum. NCBI lineage: Eukaryota > Metazoa > Arthropoda > Insecta > Hymenoptera > Cynipidae > Druon > Druon quercuslanigerum. The sequence goes on from JAAAKG020015847.1 coordinate 17,140, forward strand.
AACCCGGAGGATCCATTAACCAAGTGATGACAGGATTTTAAATATTTTTTTAAAATCCTTGGCATTTTCAAAATCTTAAAAAAATTTTGAAAGGTCTAAAGGCCAAGGATTATAAATATTTCAGGTTTTTTTTTTAACTACACAACATTTTTTGACGAATTCCAAGGATTTAATGGGATTTAGAAGCATTTCAAATATTTGAGGGTATTATAAAAAATTCACAGGCACTTTCACGAGTTTAAATGTTTCAAAGGATTTTAAATATTTTATGAAATTTTCAAAGATTCTTTGAACTTTTTTGATTTATTTCAATAGTTAATAATGATTTCGTAGAATTTAAATACTTTTAGGGTGTTTTAAGAGATTCGAATGCATTTTAAAACGATTTAAACTATAATCGAAAATTGGTGCATAATTTTTAGAAATTAGTTGTAATCTTTTTTAGTCAATAAATAAAAAATAAAAATGTTGTGTTTTGTTTATATCTAGTAAATATTTTGTATTATCCTATTCTTAATTTGAAAAAAGCGATTTGCATTATTTTAGTTTGTTTAGGAATAATTCTAGATAAAAAAAATATGGAAAATGGATGCGACGTCAAAAGTCTTTACAAACCTTTCAAATAAATTGGTAGCCTGAATACTTTTATCAAATCTTATTTTAATGATGATAAATCAAATTTTCCATTGAAAGAACTTCTTTTGAATTTTTTTTTAATTTACTTTTCACTTTCTTATTTCGTGAGAATAACCCAAAAAAGAACAACATGACTTAAAACCTTAGTATCATTATATTTAAATAAATAGGTCATATTACGAAATTGTAGATATAAGGCAGTTTGTCGCCGATTTGAAAACATCACCTTCTCATTGTTTGATTAAATGTAACAGAAATAAGATTTTTTTAATTTTGTTAAGTGACAATGCTCGAACGGCGATCGGATGCGGACGCGTAAATTTGCGGCTCCTCAATTTGTTATGTTTATAAAAGTTTTAAAGTGTTTAATTACGTTGAAAATTTTTTTTTTGTGAACATTGTGACTTTAACGTTTGAATTTTCTGTAGAACTATGGGTGCGTGTTCAGAGTGTAGTGTGGTTATATCCAAAGGAGGAGCTGAAGCTCTCGCTTCTGTAAAGTATAGAAACCTTGTACATTTGACCTGTGCTCATTTCGGAATTTCGAGAAAAACTCAAAAACGGTCAAATGGACTATGTTTGAAAGATATGTTCTCCATTGCCTATTAGTGACAACTGTACGGTTGTGTCTGGCAATCCAAGTGAGAACCCTGAGACCACTTCTCTATAGGATGTTGACGTTGCAGGTTCTTTACCCCCCACTCCATCCCCCATCGCTTCTTCGGAAAAGGTGGACAGCCTACACCCGGGACTCGCTGAACTCTTGCGGAAAGTGGTATTTGACGGCCAAGCGAATCGCTTGCGCAGTTACGTTAGATTCTGGCAAGATTGAGCGAATTTGAAACTAGGCAATTGCAATTTAATGACCAACTCAATTCTACCCTTTCGCAAATTAAGAATGAACTGATCAGTAACACCAGGCGTATCGTCTCTTTGAAATCCAGTTCCAAAGTGCAAAATGAGGAAATTGAACTTGTCAAGAAAGAAGCGAAAGATTTAAAAGCCAAAGTGGTAACTCTGGAGCATGCGCTCAATCTAAACGAGCAAGCGACTCTACATAAAACGCTGGAAATTCATGGTCTCCCCATGAAACCAAACGAAGACCTCATGGCCTAATTGGAATCTGTCGCTAGGGCGTTTAAAATTAATATTCGTAAGCATGACGTTGTTAAGCTGTATCGAGTCTTAAAGGCGCCTTCAAGGACTAACTTCTCCACCCTTCCCTCTCTATCATTGTAACCAAACTCGCTAGACAAAATATAAACTTATTTTTAGACGTAAGGTTAAGAGGGACTTCTCTACCTTGAATATGGGATGGACTGATGATGCAAAGCGTTTTATTGACCTTCGTGAGGCATTAACACCACATTTATGAACATTTATGCTATTGCTCTCGGTCTTCGGAGAGAAGGAAAGATAAAATACTTGTGGATTTCGGGCGGAAAAATTTTCTGCTGTAAGACCGATGGCTCGTCTAGAATACATCTGTCTAACATTTAATCTGTTGAAGGACTACAATAGCAACTACTCTCTAAATCCATTATGTATTTGATTTTCTCTAGTCGATCTTTAGCAGTACTTTATTGTTTATGCTACTGCTACAGAGGTAAATATCTGTCATATTTTATAAACTGTTGCATGCTGGAAATTCTGTATACTGTGTCTTCTAAAATTCAGTATCAATTTTTACTGCATTAATTCAGCCTTGCACTGCCTCTACAATTCAGCCTTTCTTATATTTTTTTATTTATCGTGAGCTTTATGATCCTTATTGTTTTCTAATTTGTACTTCTGAGTGTGCCTTACTCCCTATTTTTAATTGTAATTATGTGAACTCGATTGTGTTGGTTATTATTCTCTGATACTTCAGCTTTACGAAAAGGCTTTTTCAATTTATTTACGCATTTCAGACACTTATATACTTAACTACATTTGAACTTTACCTATCAATCTCACAATGGAAACCTTATATATTTGTCATGTTGAAGCTCAGTCTTTACCTGCCCATTACCTTAAATTTAAACATCGCTTTATGTCCTGTTCCTATTATACAATAGCCGTGTCTGAGACTTGGCTCACACCTAATATTTCTCAGAGTCTTGTTGCACTTGATCATTACGCACTTTTTCGCAGAGGTAAAGGCGAGAGAAGAAGGGGTGGGGTCTGTCTCTATCTTCATGACAGCTTAAGGGGTGTACAGGTGTTAGTGGGTCCTTTTGCACATTACCCTACGGCTGAGTACCTTTTTATTAAGGTATCCTCGCCTCAGGACAGTGTGTTAGTGGGTGTCAATTACAAACCTCCTAATGCCTTCTACGATAGGAAACTTGAGAATGACATTTTTGACCTTATACCTAATTATAATAACATTTTACTGACCGATGACCTAAACACAAATCTTAATGCTACCAAAAATTTCTCTCACTATTTAAAATCAGCAGTTTTCTCTGCTAAATTATTATCCATAGTTACCCATGATACGCCCCACAACACTGAACATTCTAACATTCTAGTACATGGATTGACATGATGATTGTGAATGATTTAGACAAAGTGATTTCTTCTACTTAACACTCAATCTCATTTGTCTCAAACCATGATCTTATCAGCATCCAATACCAGTTCTCCGTTAGTCCATCCTCTCTACTTATGACTGGAATAGCATTTTTATTGAAAAGGATATACATAGAAGGGTTACTTGTCTGACTACATTTTTATCTTCAGCCTTTGATAAATATGCGCCTCTACATGCGCCCCCAAAGCAAATAAAAAGTTTACTCCTTGGATCACTTCTTATAGTTCAGTTAGTGGAAAGCTTCTAATGTGTCCCCTAAGGGTTTACATTTTTCATTCACCCTCTTCCTATTCCTTAA
>JAAAKG020015858.1:0-45787 GCA_010014905.2 Druon quercuslanigerum
TTCAAGAAAATTGCTGAATTTTTAATAAAATAATTAAACTTTTAACCAAATGATTTAATTTTTAGCTAAACAAAGCATTTTCATGCTATAAATTAGTATAGATTTTAGAGATTAAATAAATGTTTTTTTATTATTTTATTTTTGAAAAATATCTAAAACTAAATTGGCACTTTCATTAAAAAAGTGACTATTGACTTTTTCGTAAAAAAGTGATTAAAAATTTAATTTCTGAAACTCAAAAATGGAAATTTTCAAGAAAAAAATTTGTCTTTTAATTCTGAAAAGATAAATTTTTAATAAAAAAATTAATCCTCGGCCAAAAAAGATGACTTCTACCAAAAAAGATGAATTTTCAATAAAAAGATGTTTGATCAACAAAAGTTAAATTTTTGACCAAAAAATACGACTTTTCAAGAAAATGGCTGAATTTTTAATAAACAACATTAAATATTCAAGTAAATGAATAAATTTTCAACCAAATGATTACATTGTTAGCCAAAAAATATTAAATCTAAAATAAAAATATAATAGTTGATTTTTTAACCAAAAAGAATAGACTTTTTAAACAAATATATTTAGATTTTCTTTTTGAATTCTATTAATTCATTTCAGATTTAAGCAAAAAAAAAGAAGCAAAGGAGAAATTGTTTGAAAATAGGGGAAAAAGAGAAATTCTGTAAAAAATTCTGTTTTTTAAATCAAATCTAAAATGAGATGGATTAATTTCTTTTTAAAAAGTAACTATATTAAATTTTTCTTTAAAAAGTGACTTAAAAGTGACCTAAATGACATTGTGGCAGCCCTAAATGTTAATAAAAACTTACTTGTTTTTCTGTATTGAGTCTCGCACGAGTTGGGGTTCCTTCGTAAGTTATACACTTCACTTCGAAAATCTCTAAATTCACTTCTCTCAAATCCTTCGTTTCTGGGAGAAGACACATTTGAATCCCTAGAAATACATTTTTTACTTAAAAAAACGTATTATCCAAAAAGTATTTTAAATAATTTTTGAACAAAAAGATTACTTCCTACAAAAAAAGACGAATTTTCAACAAAAAAAGATAAAATGCCAACAAAAAATAAAATAGTTCAATCTTCAATTGCAAAAATTAATTTTCAATCAAAAAGATGCTTTTTGAAACAAAAAGATTAACTCTTTTTCCAAAAAAAAGATGATTTTTAAAAAAAGATATAAATTTTCAAATAAAAAATATGGATTTTTGAATAGAATACACCAATTTTTAACTAAGAAAGATCAATTTGCAACCAAAAATGAAATAGTTAATTTTTCAGTTTTAAAAAATTAATTTTCAACAAAGCTGATCAAGTTTCATCTACTTTTCATATTTTTCATGAAGAAGATTAAATTCTACAAAAATTCTACAAGAATTTTTAGTTAAAAAAATTAATTTTGAACAACATTAAATATTGTTCAACTAAAATTATGAAAGTGTAACTGGATTTTTTTTTAAATGATGAATTTTAAACTAAAAAAGATAAATTGCCAACAAAAATTGAATAGTTCAATCTTCACTTACAAAAATTAATATTCAATCAAAAAACTGCATTTTTAAACAAAAAGATTAGCTCTTTTTCCAAAAAGATGATTTTTCAAATAAGAAAAATGGATTTTTTAATAAAATACACTAATTTTTAACTAAGAAAGATCAATTTTCAACCAAAAATAAAATAGTTTAATTTTCAGCTAAAAAAATTAATTTTCAACAAAGCTGATAAATTTTCATCTAGAAATGATGAATCTTTATTTAATTTTTAACCAAAACGATAAATTTTTCACGAAGAAGATAAAATTCTACAAAAATTTAATGTTAAATTTTCGGTTTAAAAAATTAATGTTCATCCGAAGAGATAAAACTTCAACTTAAAAAGATCAATTTTCAAACCAAAATGAAACAGTTTGATTTTTAGTTTTAAAAAATAAATTTTGAACAACATTAAATATTGTTCAACTAAAATTATGAAACTGTAACTGGATTTTTTTTAACTGATAAATTTTAAACTAAAAAAGATAAATTGCCAACAAAAATTGAATAGTTCAATCTTCAATTGCAAAAATTAATTTTGAATCAAAAAGATACATTTTTAAACAAAAAGATTAACTCTTTTTCCAGTAAAAGATGATTTTTAAAAAAAGATATAAATTTTCAAATAAAAAATATGGATTTTTGAATAGAATACACCAATTTTTAACTAAGAAAGATCAATTTTCAACCAAAAATGAAATAGTTAAATTTTCAGTTACAAAAATTAATTTTCAACAAAGCTGATAAATTTTCTTCTAAAAATGATGAATTTTTAACTGACATAGTTTAATTTTTCACCAAAACGATACATTTTTCAAGAAGGAGATTAAATTCTACAAAAAATGAATTGAAAAAATTGAAAATTGAAACTAAAAAGATAAATTGCAAAAAAAATAGAATAGTTCAATCTTCAATTACAAAAATAATGTTCAATCAAAAAGATGCATTTTAAGAAAAAAGATTAACTCTTTTTCCAACAAAATATAATTTTTCAGAAAAGACATGAATTTTCAAATAAAAAAATAGATTTTTGTAATTAAATATACCAATTTTTAATTGAGAAAGATCAATTTTTAACCAAAAATGTAATAGTTAAATTTTCAGTTAAAAAAATTAATTTTCAACTTAGCTGATAAAATTTCATCTTGAAATGATCAATTTTTAACTGGAATAGTTTAATTTTTAACCAAAATAATACATTTTGAAGATTAAATTCTCAAAAAATTGAATTGAAAAAATTGAAAATTGAAATTAAAAAAATAAATTGCCAACAAAAATTAATTTTCAATCAAAAAGATGCATTTTTAAACAAAAAGATTAACTTTTTTTCCAAAAAAAGATGATTTTTCAAAAAACACATGAATTTTCAAAATAAATATGGATTTTTGAATAATATACACCAATTTTTAACTAAGAAAGATCAATTTTCAACCAAAAATGAAATATTTTTTTATTTTCAGTCAAAAAATTAATTTTTAACAAAGCTGATAAATTTTCATCTAGAAATGGTGAATCTTTAACTGTAATAGTTTAATTTTCAACCAAAACGATAAATTTTTCACGAAGAAGATTAAATTCCACAAAAATGTAATGTTAAACTTACGGTTTAAATAATGAATGTTTAACCAAAGAGATGAATCTTCAACTAAAAAAGATCAATTTTCAATCCAAAATGAAACAGTTTCATTTTTAGTTTAAAAAAATTAATTTTAAACAACATTAAAGATTGTTCAACTACAATTATGAAACTGTAACTGGATAATTTGTTTTTTAACAGAAGAATTTTAAACTAAAACTATGGATTATTAACTTTGAGAAAAAAAGAAAAACTAAGTTTCAAAAAAATAGTTGCATTTTCAAAGAAAGTTATGAATTTTTAACTAAATTGTAAGTCTTTAACTTGAATAGTTAAATTTTGAACTACGAAGATTATGTTTCAACTATAATTGTAAATCTTTAATCAGGAATTGGGAAAAAAAGATTAATTGCTACCAAAAAAGATGAATTTTCCACTGAAAGAGATCGGTTAAAAAAAAAATGGAAGTCGAAAAATTAACTTTTTACAAAAAATAATATAACTTGTCAACCAAAACTGAAATAATGAAGTTTTAAGTTGATAAAATAAATTTTTAACCAAAAAAGACGAATTTCGAACTAAAAAAGATTCGACTGAAATTACAGTTACATTTACAGTTAAAAAAAATAATTTTCAACGAAAAAAGAAACCAATTTTCAACAAAATAGTACAATTTTCGACAAAAAATTCTTTTTCATCCAAAGAAAAAACAAATTTTCTATCAAGAAGCTCTTTTTTCTACAAAATAAACGAATAATTATTTCAAATGATGAATCTTAAGCCAAAAAATTAATTTTTAACAAAAAAGTTCAAATTTCATTAAAGTAAAATTTTATATGCAACCTAAAAAATAAATTTTCAACTAAAACTAAAATGATAATTATTTAAATTGGATAATTGAATTTTTAACCGAAAAGAAGCATTTTTTTAACAAAATACGTGAATTTTCAATTAAAAAAGACAAATTTTCAGCCAAATTGTTGAGTTTTAAACTAGACAAGATCAATTTTCAACTAAAATGATGAATATTTGACTATTTCAAAATTATATGTACTTTTTTTTAAAATTAGAGTAAAAGTTTGTTAATAATTAAAATTATCAGAAATGCCATCATTTTAGTTTGAAAATTCCTCTTTTTATTTGAAAATTCAACTAATCCAGATTCCAATTAAAGATTATTTAATCAGTTAAAAATAATATTTTTTTCTTTAAAATTCAACTATTTCAGTTAAGGATTCACCATTTTAATTCAAACTTTGTCAGTTTGTTTGAAAGTTAATTGTTTTAGCTGCAAATGTAACTATTCCATTTTTGGTTGAAAATTTGCTATTTTTTAAATGCAAATTAAACTATTTTGTTAATTGAAAATTATTCAAGTATTTTAGTTAAGTATACATCATTTTATATGGAAAATCATTTTTTGCTTGTATGTTGATCTTTCTTAGTTGAAAATTGACGTATTTTGTTAATTATTTTATTTTTTTGGTAGAAAATTAATCTTTTTTTTTATTCATCTCTTTGGTTTAAAATTCAATTTTTTCAGTTAAAAATTTATTATTCTAATTGAAAATTCATTGGTTTGGTTAAAAATGAAATTTTTTAACTGAAAATGTAATTATTCCATTAAAAAAAAACTATTTTGTAGAAAATTCATGTGTTTTGTTGAAAATGTATGTATTTTCATTAGAATCGTATTTTTTCTAGAAAATTAATGTTCTTGATTAAAAGTTTATCTTTTTCGTTTGAAATTCAAAAATTTTAGTTTAAGATTCATCGTTTTATTTTGAAATTCATCAGTTCGTTTGAAAATGATTTTTTTAAACGGAAAATGTAACTATTGAAAATTGGAATTTTTTTGTTAACAAAAAAGATAATTTTAAACCAAAGTGATGAGTTCTCAACTAAAATTATTAATCTTCTGTTGAAATAGTTGAATTTTAAACCAAAAATCGTTCCGTTTTCAGGTACAAAAATTACTTTTCAACAGAAAAAAGGAATTTTTAACAAAATAGTTCAGTTTTCAGTCAAAAAATAAAATTTATAACGGGTAAGACAGGTAAATGACGGGTAAATTTCCGGGGTTTTTAAATAAATTCTGGGTCATTTCCCGGTTTTCCGGTCAATTATCCACCCTGAGTATTTAAATTTTATTAATTTTTTTAATACTTACAATTACTACTCAAAATCCACTTTCCGTGAAGAATAGAAAGTAAAATATCGTAAGTAAGTTTCCGAAAGGGATGCTCATCAGATTCAACTTCTATTATGACGTGTGTCACACTTGGCCTGTAAAGAAAAGGTTAATTATTGTGAGCCTCGAACTGTCACTTTTATTTTTAATTATTTTCTGCATTTTTTTAAACTAGACTTCGCAGCCCAAAATTCTCTCAAAGCAGCAAAAACAGGGTGATTTTTTAAGGAATTTAGAGGACTATATACTTTTAAATAAAATTATTATTATTTCTTTTATACCAAAAGAAAATTAATTTTCTGCTGCAGTCAATAAGGAAAAAAATACAACTAAACAATTACAAACAAAATAAACGCAAAAGAAAAAGACGAATTATTTAAAAAAATCAGTTTAATTTTCTACCCGAAAACATTAATTCTCAACGAAAAATGTAAAAATATGGATATTGAACAAAAATGTAGAATTCCTAACCAAAACAGATGAATTTTCTATCAAGAAGATTTATTTTTTTGTAAAAGTGCTACTTTTTTATTAGAATGCATGAATTTTCAACCAAATCGTGGAATTTTTAACTGAAAAATATTAATTTTCAATTTAAAATTTGAATTTTCAATCATACATAGAATAGTTAAATTTTTAGTTCAAAACATTTATTTCCGACGAACCAAGACGAATTTTTAACAAAACATTATAATTTTCAACCAAAAATTCAATAGGTGATATTTCAACCAAGAAATAATTTATGTTTGAAAAACAAAAACAATTTAATTTTTAAGCATGAAGATAAATTTTAAGCAAAGTAATTCATTTTTTAAACAAATAGTGGACTTTTTAAATAAATAAGATCAATTTTTAATCAAAAGTTGTATAAGAATCATTTATATTGATCTAAAATAATGAATCTGCAAATGAAATAGTGAAATTTTCAACTAAGAAAGATGAATTGTCAACCAAAAATAGAATAGTTAAACTTTCAGATACAAAAAATTAATTTTCAATCAGAAAGATGAATTTTTAAACATTAAAATAACTTTTTTACAAAAAAAAATATGATTTAAAAAAGAAAAGAAATAAATTTTGACTAAAAAGATGAATTTTTGAACAAAAATACACGAATTTTCAACTAAAAAGATCAATTTTTAACAAAAATAGAATAATTAAATTTCCAGTTAAAATCAAAATATGATTTTTTTAAATAAAAATATAACCTTTGAAAAAACAATTTTTAACGAAAAAATCCGATTTTTACACAAAATACACGAGTTTTAACTAAACAAAGATCAACTTTAAAAAAAAATGGAACAGTTAAATTTTCGTTAAAAAATTACTTTTTAAAAAAGTGGTGAATTTTCAATTAAAATGATGAATCTGCAACTGAAATATTTGAATTTTTAACTAAGAAAGATCGATTTTTCAACAAACATCGAACAGATAAATTTTCAGTTAAAAAAATTAATTTTTTAACAAGACTGATGAAGTTTTATCTAAAATGATTGATCGACAAATAAACGATAAATTGTCAACATAAAAGAGAATAGTTAAATCTTCAGTTACGAAAATTAATTTTAACTTAAAAAGATGAATTGTAGAACAAACAGATTAACTTTTTTTTTACCAAGAAAGTTGAATTTTCAACTAAAAATGTAAATTTTTATATTTTAAAACAAATTCACTGAAATAGTTCAATTTTAAACTAAAAAATATAAATGAAAAAAAATTAGTTAATTAAAAGTTTTTTTCTCATAAAATGATTTATCAACTAAATATATTAATTTGACGACAAAAAGACTAATTTAAAAGCAAAATATGCAAATGGTGAACTTTTAACCAAAAAGATAAATATTTTTAGCAAAAAAATTTTTTTTAACAAAATCTATAAATTTTCTACCCAAAAAGACACATTTTCAATAAAAATTATGAATCTTTCCCCCAAAAAATGAATTTTTAATCAAATAGTTGAATTTCTAACCACAAAGATGAATTTCCAACCAAGAAGATCATTTTTCTATCAAAAAGACGAATTTTTAAGAAAATAAATAACTGTTCAGTCACAGAAATAAATTTTTAACGAAAATGATTAATGTTTCCCCGAGCAAAATGAATTTTTAACAAAAATACTGATTTTTTAACTAAAATGTTGAATTTTTTACCAAAAAGATGAATATTCAGCAAAGAAGATTAATTTTCAACAAAAAAAAGACGAATTTTAAAACAAATATTGAATATGTTAATTTTTAGTTATGGAAATTACTTTTACCAACAAATGAAGAATTTTAAATAAAATAGTTCAGCTTTTAAGAAAACAACAAATAATTTGTATCCAAAAAATAAATTTGCCACGAAATAGTTGAATTTTCAACCAAAGAGATTAATTGTTAACAAAAATGATGAAATTTTAGTTAAAACATAAGCTTTTTGGTTCAGAATTCTTGAAAATTCAACTGATGAATTTTTAACTAAGTTGAGGAGTCTTTAAACTGAATAGTTGAATTTTCAACAAAAAAAGATCAATTTTCAATCATGAAGGTTAATTTTTAGGAAAACGAGGTTTCTACAAATTTTCTATCTAAAACTGAGATGGCTTGTGAATTAATAATTAAATTTTCAACCAAATAGTACACTTTTTAAGGAAAAGAGATGCATTCTAAACCACATATGGAAGACTTTATAACCAAAAAAGATGAACTTTTTATACAAAAAGACGAATATGTTCAACAAAATAGTTGAATTTTCAAAAAAAAAATTAATTAATTAAAAAAGACGCGTGTTTTAATTAGAAAAGATAAATTGTTAACCAAAATTTAGAATAGTTAAATTTTCACTTTAATAAATTAATTTTGCACTCAACTGATGACTTATAAACAAAAATTATAAATATTTAACTAAAACAGTTAAAATTTCAACGAACAAGATGGATATTCAACCAAAAAGATTAATTTCTACCAAAAAATATAATTTTTTGAACAAAATACATGAATTTTTAACTATAACATATAAATTGTCTACAAAAAGACAAAGTTTCGACCAAATAATAAAATTTTTTATCTAAAAAATAATGAATTTACAACCAATAAGAAACATTTTCAACCAAGAAGTTAAATTTTAAACCAAAAAGATAAATTGTCAACTAATATGATTAATTTTTAACTAGAATAATTGAATTTTTAACCAAAAAGATGTATTTTTACCAAAAAAAGACGAATTTTCAACTAAGAAAAATAAATTGTCAATCAAAAATTGGACAGTTAAATTTTCAATAAAAAAATTAATTTTTTAAATCAACTTATGCATTCTGAAATAAATTTATGTAAATATTTAACTGTAAAACTGAAAGTTTCAACAACAAAAAATAATCTTCAATGAAACTGAAAATCTTTATTTGCAATGGTTAAATTTTCTTCCCAAAAAGTATATTTTGCAAACAAAAAGATTAATTTTTACAACAAAGAATATGAATTTTTAACTAAACTGATGGATTTCAACTGGAATTGGTATATTTTAAAGAGAAAATATGAATTTTAAACTAAAATTACGAATATTTAACTAAAACAGTTAAATTTTTAACAAAAAAGATAAATATTTAACAAAATAGATTAATTTCTACCAAAAAATATAAAGTTTTTAACAAAATACAGAAATTTTTAACTAAAAAAGATAAATTATTAACCAAAAATTGAATATTTAAATTTTCAGTTAAAAAAATATAATTTTTTGAACAAAATACATGAGTTTTTAACTAAACCAGATAAATTGTCTACTAAAAGACAAAGTTTCGACCAAATAATAAAATTTTTAATCTAAAAAATAATGAATTTACAACCAATAAGAAACATTTTCAACCAAGAAGTTAAATTTTAAACCAAAAAGATAAATTGTCAACTAATATGATTAATTTTTAACTAGAATAATTGAATTTTTAACCAAAAAGATGTATTTTTACCAAAAAAAGACGAATTTTCAACTAAGAAAAATAAATTGTCAATCAAAAATTGGACAGTTAAATTTTCAATAAAAAAATTAATTTTTTAAATCAACTTATGCATTCTGAAATAAATTTATGTAAATATTTAACTGTAAAACTGAAAGTTTCAACAACAAAAAATAATCTTCAATGAAACTGAAAATCTTTATTTGCAATGGTTAAATTTTCTTCCCAAAAAGTATATTTTGCAAACAAAAAGATTAATTTTTACAACAAAGAATATGAATTTTTAACTAAACTGATGGATTTCAACTGGAATTGGTATATTTTAAAGAGAAAATATGAATTTTAAACTAAAATTACGAATATTTAACTAAAACAGTTAAATTTTTAACAAAAAAGATAAATATTTAACAAAATAGATTAATTTCTACCAAAAAATATAAAGTTTTTAACAAAATACAGAAATTTTTAACTAAAAAAGATAAATTATTAACCAAAAATTGAATATTTAAATTTTCAGTTAAAAAAATATAATTTTTTGAACAAAATACATGAGTTTTTAACTAAACCAGATAAATTGTCTACTAAAAGACAACTTTTCGACCGGATAGCAAAATTTTTAATCTAAAAAATAATTAATTTACAACCAATAAGAAACATTTGCAACCAAAAAGATAAATTTTAAACAAAAAACATAAATTGTCAACTAAAATGATAAATTTTCAACTAGAATAATTGGATTTCTACCAAAAAAGACGAATGTTATACTAAAACAATAAATTGTCAATAAAAAATTGGACCGGCTAGTATTTTCGCTTTTATTTTTAATTATTTTCTGCATTTTTTTAAACTAGACTTCGCAGCCCAAAATGCTCTCAAAGCAGCGAAAACAGGGTGATTTTTTTACGAATAAAGAGGAATAGATTCTTTTAAATAAAATTATTCTTTTTTTATAAGTATTTATTTCTTTTATACCAGAAGAAGATTAATTTTCTTCTATACAAATGAATTTTCAAAAAAAGTTCAGTTTTTCAAGCGAAGAAAATATTTTTCAATCAATGAGGAAAAAAATACAACTAAACAATTACAAACAAAATAAACGCAAGATAAAAAGACGAATTATCTAAAAAACAGTTTAATTTTCTATCCGAAAACATTAAATCGTAACGAAAGATGTAAAAATATGGATATTCAATAAAATAGTAGAATTCCCAACCAAAATAGATGAATTTTCTATCAAGAAGATTTATTTTTTTGTAAAAGTGATGAATTTTTAAACAGAATGCATGAATTTTCAACCAAATCGTGACATTTTAAACTGAAAAATATTAATTTTCAATTTAAAATATAAATTTTCTATCAAAAATAGAATAGTTAAATTTTTAGTTCAAAACATTTATTTCCGACAAAACAAAAACGAATTTTCAACAAAACAGTAAAATTTTCAGTCAAAAATGCAATGGGTGATATTTCAACCAAAAAATAATTTAGGTTTGAAAAACAAAACCAATTTAATTTTTAGGCCTGAAGATAAATTTTAAACAAAGTAGTTCATTTTTTAAACAAATAGTTGACTTTTTAAATAAATAAGATCAATTTTTAATCAAAAATTGTATAATTAAATTTTTAGATAAGAATCATCTATATTCATCTGAAATAATGAATCTGTAAATAAAATAGTTGAATTTTCAACTAAGGAAGATAAATTGTCAACAAAAAAGAATAGTTAAACTTTTAGTTACGAAAATTAATTTTCAATCAAAAAGTTGAATTTTTAAAGAAAAACAGTAACTTTTTTTTACAAAAAAAGATGATTTTTCAAAATAATGATATGAATTTTCAACTGAAAAGATCAATTTTTAACAAAAAATAGAATAGTTAAATGTTCATTTAAAAATTAATTTTTTATAAAAACTGAAAAACTTTCCTTTAAAATAATGAAACTGGAATAGTTAAATTTTCATCCATAAAGATGAACTTTAGACTAAAAAAGATAAATTGTCAAATAAAAATAGAATAGTTAAATTTTCATTTACAAAAATTAATTTTCAATCGAAATATGATTTTTTAAACAAAAATATTAACTTTAAAATAAATCATGAAATTTCCACTAAAAAATAAGATTTTTATACAAATTACACAAATTTCAAGAAAAGTGGCGAATTTTCAATTAAAATGATGAAATACTCAATCAAAAAAATTTGTTTGACAAAAAAAATCAACTAATTTTCAAATAAATAGTTACATTTTTTATCCAAATTTATAATCAGAAGAGATGAATTCTGTGCAAAAACATATATAATAGTAGACTTTTCAATTTAAAAATAATAACTTTAAATACAAAATGTTTGGAAAATGTCCATAATACTTACACAAATGCATTTACAATTTTGACTTTGTGCTTCGAAACCAGTTTCGATAAGGCAGCAAACGTTGACTTACTTAAATCACAAGCCAGAATGACGATTTTGGTCATTGCTGATCCGATAGATCGATTTAGAGGGAGACTCATATCACCCAGCTTTTCTCTCGTTTCGTTCAATAAATTATCTTCACAGAGGACTTTTCTCATTTCCTCTGTAGTGCAATAATCGCTAAAAAAATCGAAAATGAAAAATTAATAGATACATTTTCAGTTTAAAAAAATTAATTTTAACTCAAATGATAAACATTTAACTGGAATGGTTGAATTTTCTTTAAAAAGGCCTGTTTTTCAATCAGAATGATTAATTTTTACAACAAAAAAAAGAATTTTCGACTAAAAAGATAAATTGTCAATCCAACGTTGAATAGTTAAATTTTCTTTTAAAAGCAGTTAATTTGTAATCCAACTGATAAATTGAAAATTAAAATAATAAATTTTCAACGGGGATTGTTATATTAAAACAAAAGATTTTAATTTAGAATGATAAATATTTAACAGGAATAGTTAAATTTTTAACTGCAGAAATTAATTTTAAACCAAGTAGTTGAATTTCTACTAAAAAATACGAATTATAAACAAAACACATGAATGTTCTACTAAGAAAGATAATTTTTCAACTAAAAGTTGAATACTTTAATTTTCAGTCACAAAAGTTACTTTTCAACCCAAGTGATAACTTTCAATTACAATGATAAATCTTCAACTGGAATTGTTAAATTTTAAATAAAAAAGATGAATTTTTAAATAAAAAACATGAAATTTCAAACAAGAATATTAATGCTATATCCAAAAAGCTAATTTTAAATTAAAAAATATGTTTTTTTAACCAATAATTAAGTAGTTGAATTCTTAATTAAAAAATTAATGTTTGACTAAAGAGATAAATTTTCAACTTAAATGAAGAAATATTCAATTGGAATAGAAACTTTCTCGGTTTTAAATAACTAATTGACAAATATAGTAATATTCTGAAATAAAGTGATGAATTTTTAACTGGAATAGTTGAATTTTTAACCAAAAAGATTAATTTAGAACGGTCATTTCCCGTTTAATTACAAAATTCGCAATCTAAAGCTAAAAATTTTCCCATTTGAAGTAATAAAAACTGGATTGCAATTCGTTTTAAGCAATTTTAAGCTACAAATATTAAAAATTAAACGATTAAATTTTTGTTACAAACTGAAGATTTTAAAATTTATTTTCATTTGAAATAGTTTCAAAATCCTTAAACATTGCTTTCAAACTCGTAAAGCATCTGCATGTTTCAAATTTATTCCAATTTATATAAATTATTTTTGAAATTTCTGCAAAAATTCTAAACTTAAAGTTTTTTCTAAATATAAAATTTTTCAGATTCATTTTTCACGATTTTGGAAATCTTCCTAAACATTCTCTTATAATTAATTTTTTTAAATAATAAGAAATTTTAAATTTCCCTAGGAATCTTAAAAAACTGTTTTATATTTTTTTGAAGCCTTCATAATTCTTAAAATGTTTATAAATGTATTGTTGGAATTCTGGAAAAATCTATATTTTTTCGGTAGACTTTTTTGTTTCAATGATTAGAAATAATTTCAAACTTAAAAAATTTTTTAAACCTTTTCAGACTTTCTGAACATCTCTTCAATATATCTGAATTTTTACGGGGAATTATAGGTGTACAATATTTATTAAACATCAAAATTAGACAACTTTACTTGTTAATTAAATTTTTTTAAATAGAGCAATTAAAATTGTAAGATTTTGTAAGTTTGTAAATTGTAAGTTTTGAATGTCTGATTGAAAATTACTGATTTTACTTGAACAACTAAATATGTTTTAAACATTAAGCAAAAATGTCATTTTTCTTAATTAAAAAAATTAAAATTTTCCAATTTAGGACTAAAACAATATTTTAAATTAAATAAAAGCCTTCAATTATGAATATAATATTCTGAAGAGTTTTCAAAATTGAAAATAGTTTATAAATTTTCAAATGGGCGTCTAAATTTGTTTAATTAATTAGATTCTTCATTCGAAACAGTTTAATTATTAATTTTAAAATCTGGAAATTCTTAAATTTTGAACAGATTCGAAAACGTCTTGTAAAATAATTTATTATTTACGTTTAAATCCTTAATGTATAATTTAATATTAAAAATTAGTATAATCGATATTCACGCTTTAATTTTTAAAGTCTTTAAAACTGCATTTAAAAAATCTTAAAATTATAATGTACACTTAAATCTTAAAATCTAAAATGGAGAATTTTTAAAGAGAATGATTTTCGAATTAAGTATGTTAAACTTTAGTTTTATAAACTAAAAATTTTTAAAGTGATAAAAATTAAAAACTTACATAGGCTTTTTTCCCTGATTATCGAATACATTTTGATTGGCGTCGTAACATAAAAGCAAAGCTGCTTCTTTGCATTTGTTTTTTATTACTGCTTCGTGAAGTGCTGTTTTATTGTCAACGCCAGGAGTGTCTGGTACAGCTCCTTTTTCCAGAAGCATCTCGCAAATATTGTACAAACCATAGCAAACAGCTTCTTGCTGTAAAGGGTATAAAATTATTTTTTAACAATTTAAAAAGCTTTAAATCCCTATCATTCTTAACCAAATAGTTGAATTTTACATTCAAAAAGGTAAGTTTTCAACCAAAACTTTTAACAAAAAAGTTCATTTTCAACCAAATAGTTGAATTTTTCGATAAAAAAAATCAACTTTCTGCTTAAAACAACCAATTTCCAACTAAATATCTGACTTTTGAACTAAAAATTTGAATTTTCAAACAAAAAGGGTAACTTTTCGAATAAAAATGAACTAGTTAAATTTGCAGTTCATAAAATTAATTTTCATCGAAGAAAAAAACTAATTTTCCTAAAAATAATTGAATTATTAACACAGGATTTTTTTAACCCGAAAATATGAATTTTTAACAAAAAAAACTTTATTTTAAACAAAAAATTAAATTTTTCGATGAAAAATTAATTTTTTGCCAAAAACGAAAAATTTGCAACAAAATATCTGACTTTTGTACTAAATAGTTGAATTTTCAATCGAAAAGGGTAACTTTACGATCAAAAATATCAAGAAAATAATCAAGAATAGCAACAAAATATCTGACTTTTGAACTAAATAGTTGAATTTTCAAACAAAATGGATAACTTTTTAAACAAAAATGGAATAGTTAAATTTGTAGTTATAAAATAAAATTCATTTTCATCAAAGAAAAAAATTAGTTTTCCAAAAAATAGTTGAATTTTTAACAGAGGAAGTTTTCAAACCGAAAATATAAACTTTTAACAAAAAAGTTCATTTTCAACCAAATAGTTGAATTTTTCGATAAAAAAATTAATTTTCTGCCAAAAACGGAAAATTTCCAAATAAATGTATGACTTTTGAACTAAATAGTTGAGTTTTCAAACAAAAAGGGTAACTTTTTGAACAAAAATGGAATAGTTAAATTGGCCCGAAAATATGAATTTTTAACAAAACAGTTAATTTTTAACAAAATAGTTGAATTTTAAACCCAAAAAAGACGAAGTTTCGATAAAAAAGTTGAATCTTCCACCAAAAACAATATTTATTCAGGAAAATAATTAAGTTTTTAACCAAATACCTACTCAAATTAAAAAAAAGGAAGATTTTTTCAAACAAAAAATATAATAATTGATATTTCAAGCTAAAAAGATTAATTTTCAACCGAAAAGTGAATTTTCAACAAAATAATTGAATTTTGAACAAACAAAAAACACAATTTTCAACAAAAAAAGGAATAATTCAATTGTTAATTCAAAACATTGATTTTCATCCACCAAAAAAATAATTTTCAACAAGTATTTCAAATTTCAACAAATAAAGTTGGGTTTTTAACAAAGGAGTTCCACTTTAAATCAGATTTAAGTAAAAATAATACAGATACAGATAGTTGACATTTTAACAAAATACTTCAATTTTCAACTAACAAAGATCAATTTTTAATAAAAAATGGAATAGTTACGTTTTCAGTTAAGCAATTTAATTTTCAAGTATAAAGGTCAATTTTTAACTTTTTTTTAAAAACTATTTTTTATTTTTTAGTTGATTTTTCCGATAAAAAATTAATTTTTATCAAATAAAAAAACCAGTTTTCCAAAAATAATTTAATTATTAACATAGAAAATTTTGTTTTTTTTTTGAAGAAAATCGTTGAATTTTAAATCCAAAAAAGACAAATTTTCAATAAAAAAGTTGAATCTTCCTCCAAAAAGAATATTTATCTAGGAAAATAAGTAATTTTTTAACCAAATATATACTCGAATTTATTAACAAAAATTATTATTCCAAACGAAAAATATAATGGTTGATATTTCAATCTAAAAAGATTAATTTTCAACCAAAAAGTGAATTTTCAACAAACAAAAAATACAATTTTCAACAAAAAGTAGAATAATTCAATTTTCAATTTAAAAAATTGATTGTGAACCACCAAAAAAAATTGATTTTCTGCCAAAAACGACAAATTTCCAACAAAATATCTGATTTTGGAAGTAAATAGTTTAATTTCAAAACAAAAAGGATAACTTTTCAACCAAAAATGGAATAGTTAAATTTTCAGTTGATAAAATTAATTTTCATCGAAGAAAATTAAATAATTCTCCAAAAAATAGTTGAATTATTAACACAGGACATTTTCAACCGGAAAATATGAATTTTTTAACAAAAAAGTTCATTTTCAACCAAATAGTTGAATTTTTCGAATAAAAAAAATTAATTTTCTGCCAAAAACGACCAATTTTCAACAAAATATCTGACTTTTGAGCTAAATAGTTGAATTTTCAAACAAAAAGGATAACTTTTCAACCAGAAATGGAATAATTAAATTTGCTGTTGATAAAATTAGTTTTCATCAAAGAAAAAAACTAATGAGCCGGAAAGTGAGATGGTTTGGAAATCTGTTTTTTAATAATTGAATGTTTTTCATGCTCTTTTGCATAAAATTATTCTTGAGAAAATGGATTATTTTTTAATCTTATAATAAAAAAAAATTAATTTTCCAAAAAATAGTTGAATTTTTACCAGAGGAAGTTTTTAACCCAAAAATATGAATTTCTAACAAAAAAAAACCATTTTGAACAAAATAGTTGAATTTTGAATCCAAAAAAGATAAATTTTCAACCAAAAAGGGAATTTTCAATAAAAAATGGAATAATTCAAAATTAAAGTATAAAGGTCATTTTTTAACTTTTTAAAATAATTAATTAACAAGGTAATAATTAATAATTAGTAATTAATAAATACTTAATTAATAATAAATATATAAATAATAAAATAAATAGTTAATAATTAATTACCGATTTTTTAATTTTTTTTAGTTGATTTTTTCAATAAAAAACTAATTTTCTACCAAACATAACTGAATTTTGAAGTAAATAGTTGAATTTTCCAACAAAAAGGATAACTTTTAAACCAAAAATGGAACAGTGAAATTTTCAGTTGATAAAATTAATTTTAATCGAAGAAAAAATAACTATTTTCCAAAAATAATTGAATTATTAACACAGGAAATTTTCAACCCGAAAATATAAATTTTTAACAAAAAAGTTCATTTTTAACGGAGTAATTGAAGTTTGAAAACAAAAAGGACGAATTTCCAACAAAAAAGTGAATTTTCAATAATCAAAAAAGACCATTTTCAACCAAAAATGGTATCATTCAATTTTCAATTTAAAAAATTGATTTTCGACCACAAAAAAATTAATTTTTAACAAGAATTTCAATTTTATACCAATAAAGCTGGATTTTTAACAAAGAAGTTAAAAATTCAATCAGACGTTACGTTTTCAGTTAAGAAATTTAATTTTCAAGTTTAAAGATCCATTTTTTATCTTTTTTTAAAAAGGATTAACCAATTTTTTTAGTTGATTTTTTCGATAAAAACATTAATTTTCTACCAAAAATGCAAAATTTCTAAAAAAATATCTGACTTTTGCACTAAATAGTCGAATTTTCAAACAAAAGTGGCATAGTTAAATTTGCCGTTGATAAAATTAATTTTCATCAAAGAAAAAAATTAATTTTCCAACAAATGGTTGAATTTTTGAGAGAGGAAGTTTTCAATCCGAAAATATAAACTTTTAACAAAAAAGTTTATTTTCAACCAAATAGTTGAATTTTTCGATAAAAAAATTAATTTTCTCCCAAAAATGAAAAATTTCCAAAAAAATATCTGACTTTCGAACTAAATAGTTGACTTTTCAAAGAAAAAGGATAACTTTTCGAACAAAAATGGAATAGTTAAATTTGCAGTTGACACGTATAATTTTCATTGAAGAAAAAAAAACTAATTTTCTCAAAAACAATTGAATTATTAACACAGGAAATTTTCAACCCGAAAATATGAATTTTTAATAAAAAACTTAATTTTCAACCAAATAGTTGAATTTTTCGATAAAAAAATTAATTTTCTGACAAAAACGACAAATTTTCAACAAAATATCTGATTTTCGAAGTAAATAGTTAAATCTTAAAAAAAAGGATAACTTTTCAACCAAAAGTGTCATAGTTAAATCAACAGTTAATAAAATTAATTTTCATCAAAGAAAAAAACTAATTTTCCCAAAAATAATTTAAATATTAACACAGAAAATCTTTAAACCAGAAAATATGCATTTTTAACAAAAAAGTTCATTTTGCATAAAATAGTTGAATGTTGAACCCAATAAAGACGAATTTTCAACAGAAAAGTTGAATTTTCCACCAAAAAGAATATTTTTTTACAAAAATAATTAGGTTTTCAACCAAATACATACTCAAATTTTTAAACAAAAATGAGTATTCCAAACGAAAAATATAATGGTTGATATTTCAAGCTAAAAAGATTAATTTTCAAACCACCAAGAAAAATTAATTTTCAACAAGTTTTCAAAAATTACAAATTTACAACAAAATATCTAAATTCAAAACTAAATAGTTGAACTTTCAAACAAAAAAAATATTTTTTCAACTAAAAATGGAATATTTAAATTTGTAGTTGATAAAATTATTTTTTTTCAAAGAAAAAAATATATTTTTCCGAAAAATAACTGAATTATTAACCCAGGAAATTATCAACCCGAAATTATGAATTTTTAACAAAATAGTTGAATTTTAAACCCAAAAAAAATGAATTTTTTAACAAAAAAGTTGAATCTTCAACCAAAAAGTGAATTTTCAAGACAATAATTTAATTTTCAACAAACAAAAAACGAAATTTTCAACAAAAAATGAAATAATTCAATTTTCAATTTAAAAAATTGATTTTCAACTATCAATAAAAATTAATTTTTAACAAGTATTTCAATTTTCTACAAATAAAGTTGGGTTTTAGCAAAGGAGTTCAACTTTAAATCAGGCTTAAATAAAGATAATACAAATACAGATAGTTGAAATTTTAACATATTACGTGAATTTTCAACTAACAAAGATCAATTTTTAATAAAAAATGGAATAGTTACGTTTTCAGTAAATCAATTTAACTTTCTAGTATAAAGGTTCATTTTTAACTTTTTTTAAAAACAATTTTTCAATTTTTTTAGTTGATTGTTCCGATAAAATAATTAATTTTCTAACAAAAGTGACAAATTTACAACAAAATATTTGAATTGTGAAGTGAATAGTTAAACAATATAAAATAAAATAGTATATAATAGAATAGAATAGTGAAATTTTGAAGTTAGGGCAATTAATTTTCATCAAAGAAAAAAAAACTAATTTTCAAAAAATAATTGAATTATTAATTGTTCTTTTAAATCTCGGACAGTTGAATTTTCTACCCGAAAATATGAATTTACAACAAAAGTTAATTTTAAACCAAGTAATTTTATTTACAACCAAAAGAAGAATTTTCATCTGGGAGTACTTACATTTTTAACCGAAAAGACTTGAAAAGAAAAAGATAATTTTCTACGAAAGAGAATTTTTTAACAAAATACGTGCATTTTCAACGAAATAGTTGAATTTCCAATTTTAAAAAGACAATTTTCCATCCAAATTGTTGAGTTTTGAACTAAAACACATCGATTTTTAAACTGAGAAAATTATTTTTCTAAAAACTAATTAACGTTGAACTAAAATGGTGAATCCTTAACTAGAGTAGTTTAACTTTATACCAAAAAGATAAATTTTCAATCTTCAAGATTAATTTTTCATAGAGAAAAAGACAAATTTTCCACAAAATACATAAATTTAAAAAGAAAAAGACTTTAATTTTGAAATAAAAAATATCAATTTTCAACGAAAAATAGAATAGTTAAATTTTCTGTTAAAAAATATTGTTATTTTAAATCTCAAACAGTTGAATTTTCTACCCGAAAATATGAATTTACAAAAAAAGTTTATTTAAAAACAAGTAATTTTATTTCCAACCCAAAAGAAGAATTTTCATCTGGGAGTACTTACATTTTTAACCGAAAAGACTTGAAAAGAAAAAGATAATTTTCTACGAAAGAGAATTTTTTAACAAAATACGTGCATTTTCAACGAAATAGTTGAATCTACAATTTTAAGAAGACAATTTTTCATCCAAATTGTTGAATTTTAAACTATAAAAAATCAATTTTCAATCAAAAATAGAATAGTTACATTTTCTGTTAAAAATCTAATGTTAGCCAAGAAAAAAAATGAATTTTTAGCGAAGTAGTTAAATTTTCTACGGGAATTGTTAAATTTTTAGTTTAAAAAATTTATTTTCAATAAAGTAGTTACATTTTCAAACATAGATGAATTTTCAATTAAAATTATGAATCTTGAACAAACAAAAAAATTAATTTACAAAAAAAGAGTTTAAATTGTAACCAAGTAGTTGAATTTTCAACTAAATAAATATGAATTAGCAACGAACAAAGTAGGTGAAATTGCTTGACTGAAAAATTTTTATTTGTTTTAAAATTCTTTTTTTTTTTAAATAAATTTATTCTTTTTGATTAAATAAACCAAATTTAATAAACAAAAATTACGTTTCGTAATTTAAGTACAGTCCCTACTTGAAAAACTCCTTGAAAGTACTTTTTTTCTTAATTTGGAAGAGGAAATTTTGAAATTGTCACGAATTCTGATCTGGAAGAAGGACTTTTAAAATTTCTTTCTTCATTCATTAGAAGTAATTAAAAACAAACTACAAGTTAAAGAACTCAAGGTTAATTCTTAAATTTTAAACTTTTAAAATTAAAGTTTAAGAGTTTTTTAATTCAAAACATTTATACTCAAATGCTCAATAATTTACAGGTAAAAAATTAAACAATTAAACAATTTTAAATCAAATGCAGATAAACGAAAAAATTTAGAATTTTTAACTTTTATAAATTAATGAGTTCAAAGATTTAGACAAAAATGTTAAAAATGTAATCGACGATATTATTTTTAAGAATCAATGAACTTTAAAATGTTCGAATTATACTATTTTAAACAATTTTAGCCTAGAAACTTTAAAAATTGAAAAATTATTTTATTTTTTACAGAACACTTCTTAATTATTTTCATTTTAAATATTTAAAACATCGTCGAAATACTTTAAAATTTTATTTCAAAATCTTGAGAAATCTAGAAGTTGTTTTAAATTTATTTAAATTAAAAATCATTTTTGAAATTTTTTTAGAGCTTCTCAGTACCTTTTCCTACAAATTTTAGAAAATTCTGCAAATTTGAAAAAATCTTTTTGAATATTCTCTTAAAACAATTTTCTAAAGTGAAAAAATATTTTCAATTTTCCTAAGAATCTTAAGAAAATTTTGTTTTAAATTAGGCTGTGGCTAATTGCACCAAAATTTCGGTTCGAAAAGCCAAATTTTCAAGTTCAAAATTAATTTTTTATCTTTTCAAAACTTCTGAATACCTCATAAAATTACTGAAAATTTTTCAACAAATAATAAGTGCTCAATTGTTATTTTTAAATACCAAGATTCAACAATTTCACTTACAAATTAAACACTTCGGAAAAAGAAGAATCAAAATTATGACATTCAAAGTTTAAAAGCTCTTCGAAATTTAAAAATTCAAGACTTTTTATGTCAAACAATTCAGTTTCAGATTGTTTACTTTTAAATATATGGTTTCAAGTAAATCGTTTTAAATAAACAGTCAAATATTTCTAAATATTAAATAATTATTCTTTTTCTTAATTAAAAAAATTGAAAAAATTGATAAAATTATTGTTTCTGTAAATAAGTAAATAAACTTAATAAACATATTAATCTGCCTTGATAGAGATTCAATTTTAAAATATCATAGTATTTTCCATTTATTATATCCCCAGAATTTAACGTTAATTAATAATTATAATATTTGTACGTATTTTTAAAGTCCCATTACCGAGTTTTAAACTATTTTTTGATAAAACAAAAATACGTATTCAAATTTTCCAAAAAATGGAACAAATTTCGGGTAATTAATATAAATTATTTATTTATAAATAAAATTACCAAAGGAGTCCAGTCAGCATTATCTTTGGTATTTGGATTGGCACCATGTTCCAATAAGAATCTAACTTCTTCCTCTTGTTGCTGAAAAAATAAATTCGTCAGCTAAATATTTCCCAAAATTAAAATCTTAAATCTAATTAATAATAAAAAAAGAATGTATAAAGAACCTTAATGCAAGCCTGATGCAATAATGTTTCCCCTTTTTTATTTCTCTTGTCGATAATTTTCGGCACCTTCCTGGATTCTTTCTTTATCGAAGTTTTTTGACTTCGAGAAGGCTTTTTCGACTGACTTGTTTTCGGAATTATACTGCTCGGCACACTATTGGTCGTATTTGGAAGTTCAAGTTCATCGGAATCGTTTAATTTTGTTTCATCATCGGATGGCATTTTTTCAGTTTTATCCGATCCATCGCTTTCTTCCAGAATCGTAATTTCTTTTCCCTTAAGAACTGTTTCTTTTTGAAGATCTTTCGTAATTCTTGTCGAGGAAAATATTTTCCTTCCATTCTGTAATTCTTCTTCGATATTCGTCTCATCGTCCACATCCATATTTTCATTCGTTTCCACGCTGCTGACGAGATTCGAGTTTAAAGAGTGCTTATTTTTTTAATTTTTAGATAAGTTTTTGTAGATAAAAGATGAATATTTATATTTAGGATTATAATTTAAACATGAAAGTTTACCTAAAATCTACCAAAAAAGATGAATTTTCAATAAAAATATATGAATTATCAACAAACAGCAATAAAAAGCGGAATAGTTAAATTTTTTTTTGAAAAGCATGAATTTTGATTCATATAGTTTAATTTTTAACCGAAAATAACAAATTTTCAATGAAATAGCTGAATTTTTAAATAAAAATTTTTTTAACTCAAAGTAGAATAGTCAACATTTCCAGCAAATAAAGAACGAATTTTCAACATATTAATTTTAACAAATTAATTAATTTTCTACCAAAAAAGATGAAATTTCGATAAAAATACATGAATTCTCAACCAAAAAATGAAATTTTCAACTAGAAATGATACATTCTTCATCAAAAATGGTATAGCTGAATTTTCAGGAAAGCGAATTTATTTTCAACCAATGAATTTTCAATAAAATAGTTGAATTTTTAACTATAAAAGATCAAGTTTGAACCAAAAGTTCAAAAATTTTCAAAAAAAGAGTTTAATTTGCGACCAAAAATAAGAGTTTTCAAGCAAGAAAATTAATTTTCTTCTGAAAGGCATGCCTTTTTATTCAGATAGTTTAATTTTTACCCGAAAATCACAAATTTTCAATGAAATATCTGAATTTTTAATTTAAAAAAAAAATTAACACTAAAAGTAGAATATGAATATAACTATTTAACAAAGAAGCTTAATTTTCAATAAAAATACATGAATTCATACCCAAAAAATTAAATTTTTAACTAGAAATGATACATTTTTCATCAAAAATGGAATAGCTAAATTTTCAAGAAAGCGAATGAATTTTCAATCAATAGCTTTTCAATAAAATTGTTCAATTTTTAACTAGAAAAGATCAAATTTGAACTAAAAGTGGAAAAATTAAATTTTAATTTAAAAAAATAAACTATTATGTAAAAAAAAAAGAATTTTCAAGAAAAGACTTTAATTTACCACAAAAACCAAGAGTTTTCAAACAAGAAAATTAATTTTCTTTTAAAAAGCATGAATTTTTATTCACATAGTTTAATTTTTAACAGAAAATCACAAATTTTCAATGAAATAGCTGAATTTTTGAATCAAAAATTTTTGTTTTCAACTAAAAGTAGAATAGTTAAATCTCAAGTTAAAAAATAACTTTCAAGCGAATAAAAAATGAATTTTCAACAAAATAGTTCAATTTTAAACCAGAAGGATGAATATTTAACGATAGAGAGTAATTTTATACAAAAAAAAAAAAGAATTTACAATAACAATAAATGAATTCATACCCAAAAAGTGAAATTTTCAATTGTAAATTATACACTTTTCATCAAAAATAACTTTTCAATAAAATAGTTGAATTTTTAAGTAGAAAATATCAAATTTATACCAAAAGTGAAATATTTAAATTTTTATTCAAAAAAATAAACTATAATGTAAAAACAAAATTTCATGAAGAAAGAATTTTCTTTTTCAAAAAATGAATTTTTATGCAGATAGTTGAATTTTCAAAAAAAATCACAAATTTTCAATGATATCGTCGAAAATAAAAAAAAAATTTTAATCTAAATAGCATAGTTAAACTTCTAGTTCAAAATTAACTTTCAAGCAAATAAACAACGAATTTTCAACAAAATAGTTTAATTTTTAACCAAAAGGTTAATATTTAACAACGGAGATTAATTATCTACCAAAAAAGATGATTTTTCAATAAAAATACATGAATTCATACCCAAAAAGTGAAATTTTCAACTAAAAATGATACATTTTTCCATCAAAAAGGGAATAACTGAATTTTTAGGAAAACGAATTAATTTTCAACCAATAACTTTTTAACTAAATAGTTGAATTTGTAACTAGAAAAGATACAATTTGAAACAAAAGTAAAATATTTAAATTTCCAGTTAAAAAAGTAAACTATCATGTGAAAAAAATAATTTTCAATGTTCCACAAAAAATAATATTTTTTAAGCAAAAAATTAATTTTCTTTTTTTAAAAAGAATGAATTTTCATGCAGATAATTGAATTTCCAACCAAAGATCACAAATTTTTATTGACGCAGTTGAATTTAAAAAAAAAAATTTTTAACCAAAAGTAGAATAGTTAAACTTCCAGTTAAAAATTAACTTTTACGCAAAAAAAGGAACTTTGAACAAAATCGTTCAATTTTCAACCAAAAAGATGAGTATTTAACAACGGAGATTAATTTTCTACTAAAAAAGAATGAATTTTCGAAAAAAAATACATGAATTCTCACGCAAAAAAAGAAATTTTCAACTAGAAATGATACATTTTTCATGAACATTGGAATGGTTGAAATTTTAGGAAAGCGAATTAATTTTCAACCAATCATTTTTCAATAAAATAGTTGAATTTTTAACTAGAAAATATCAAATTTGAAACAAAATTGGAAAAGTTTTTAACCAAGAAAATTAGTTTTCTTTTAAAAAGAATGAATTTTTATGCAGATAGTTGAATTTTCAATCAAAGATCACAAATTTTTAATGCTATAGTTGAATTTTTAAGTAATAACAAAAATATTTTTTTAATCAAAAGTAAAGCAGTTAAATTTTCAGTTAAAAGTGAACTTTCAAGCAAAAATCAACGAACTTTCAACATAATAGTTTAATTTTCAACCAAAAAGATGAATGTTTAACCATGGAGATCAATTTTCTACGAAAAATGAAATCTTTAAATTTACAGAAAAATAAAATTTCAACGAAAAAACAAGAATTTATCACCAGATAGTTTAAATTTCAACTAAATTAAAATAAATTTTCAAGCAAAAGTAGAATAGTTAAAATTTTCATACAAAAAAAAGTAAATTTTTCACCAAAAATGAAATAGTTGAAATTTTAGTTTAAAAAATTCATGTAAAAAACGCGAATTTTCCAAAAAATGGCTGAATTTTTAACTTAAAAAATATATTTTTTACTGACCAAAAATGGAATAGTTAAATTTCTAATAAAAAAATTAACGTTCAAACAAATAAACAACGAATTTTCAACAAAATTAACCCAACTTTCAACGAAAAAGATGCATATTCAACAATGGAGATTAATTTTCTACTAAAAAGGATGAATTATCAACAACAACAAAATTTATCAAAAGTAAGCCAGTTAGATTTTCAGTTAAAAATGATCTTTCAAGCAAAAATCAACGAACTTTCAGCAAAATAGTTTAATTTTCAACAAAAAAGATGAATATTTAACAATAGGGAGTAATTTTCTACCAAAAAGGATGAACTTTTTGTAAAAAACATGAATTCTCACCCAAGAAGTGAAATTTTCAACTAAAAATGATACATTTTTTAATCAAAAATAAAATAGCTGAATTTTTAGAGAAAATAATTAATTTTCAACCAAAAAGAAAAAGTAGCAAGTAAAAAAAAAGAATTTTCAAGAAAACGGTTTAATTTTCCACCAAGAAAATTAAGTTTCTTTTAAAAAGCATGCATTTTTATTCACATAGTTGAATTTTTAACCAAAAATCACAAATTTTCAATGACATAGTTGAATTATTAAATAAAAAAAATTAATTATTTAACCCAAAGTGGAATAGTTAAACTTCCAGTTAAAAATTAACTTTCAAGCAAACAAACAAATTGAAATGAATAACTAAAATGAAACTGAATAACTAAAATAATGAAATACTCAATCAACAAAATTTGTTTGACAAAAAAAAGCAAATGAAGATTCCCAATTATTTAATTTTGGGCAAAAAAATTAATTTTCAACCAATAAGTTTGCAACCAAATAGTAGAATTTTTAAATGAAAATAAAAAATTTAACCAAAAGTCCAATATTAAAAAATTTAGAGTTAAAAAAATAAACTATCATGTGAAAAAGAATTATTTTTACCAAAAGGATGAATACTTAACAATAAATAATAATTTTCTACCAAAAAGGATGAACTTTCGATAAAAATATCTGAATTCTCAAACAAAA
Organism: Druon quercuslanigerum; assembly: GCA_010014905.2. Taxonomy (NCBI): domain Eukaryota; kingdom Metazoa; phylum Arthropoda; class Insecta; order Hymenoptera; family Cynipidae; genus Druon; species Druon quercuslanigerum. The sequence goes on from JAAAKG020015858.1 coordinate 26,685, forward strand.
AGTGAAATTTACAACTAAAAATGACACATTTTCCATCAAAAATGGAATAACTGAATTTTTAGGGAAACGAATTAATTTTCAACCAATAACTTTTCAACCAAATAGTTGAACTTTTAAGTAAAAAAGATAACATTTTTAACTTTAGTGAAACAGTTAAATTTTCAGTTTAAAATATAAAATTTAACGTAAAAACAAGAATTTTCAAACAAGAAAATTAATTTTCTTTTAAAAAGCATGAATTTTTATTCACATAGTTTCATTTTTAACCGAAAACCATAAATTTTCAATGAAATAGCTGAATTTTTTAATAAAAAAAATGTTTAAATAAAAGTAGAATAGTTAAATTTTCAGTTAAAAACTAACTTTCAAGCAAATACACAACGAATTTTCAACAAAATAGTTGAATTTTCAACCAAAAGGATGTATATTTAACAACGGAGAATAATTTTCTACCAAAAAGGATGAATTTTCGATAGAAATTCATGAATCCTCACCCAAGAAGTGAAATTTTCAACTAGAAATTATATATTTTTCATCAAAAACTGTATAGCTGAATTTTCAGGGAAAAGAATTAATTTTATACCAATAAGTTTGTAGCCAAAAAGTAGAATTTTTAAATAAAAAATATAACATTTCAATCAAATGTGCAATAATTAAATTTTCAGTTTAAAAATTAACTTCAAGTCCATGAAGATTAATTTTCTACCAAAAATGGAATAGTTAAATATTCAGGAAAAAAAAATATTTTTAAAACAAAAAACATGAGTTTGCAACGAAATAGTTAAGTTTACAAAAAAGACGATAAATTTTCAACCAAAAAGAAAATAGTTTGAATTTTCATATAAAAATTATACATTTTTCACCAAAAATTAAATTCTTGAAATTTCAGATTAAAAAATTAATTTCAACCAAAAACGCAAATTTTCAACGAAGTAGTTCAATTTTTAACTTTAAAAAATCGTTTTTTAACTAAAAGTGAAAAAATTAAATTCTCAATACAAAATTAACGTTCAAGCAAAAAAACAAAAAAATTTCAACAAAATAGTGTAATTTTCAAATTAAAATATGAACATATAAAAAACTGAAATAGTTAAATTTTCAATTAAAATAACAATTAGTAAGATTGAAGAAGTAAAAAAGCCTATTTAAACCGAAAAAATGACGTAATTTATTTTATTTTTAATTCTAAAAAATTCGAAAAAATATATATAAATTCCAGCTTAATTTTTACGAAAATTCGAGTGAGTTTAGATGAATTTTAGAGAAATCAGACAAATTCAATAAAATTCAATTGATTGTAAATTTTGAGTAAATTTAAAATTAAGTAGGATTGTGTAAATTTAACTTAAGTGAATTCAAAAGATTTCAGCAAGAGTGAAAAAAGATGAAGAAAATTCCAAAAAATTCAAAACAATTTTTAAAAATGCAGGCTAAATTAATAAGAGTTCCAGTTATAATCGAAATAAATTTAAATGCGTTGACAAGAATTGTTTTAATCCAAAATAATCCACTGACTTTAGTCAATTTAATTTAAAACAGTGTCATTCAAAAACATTTTTAAAATCAAAATGAGTCAACATAATTCATGGAAAATTCAAGAGAATTTAAGTGAAGTGATAAAAAGTTCCAATAGATTGAAAAAATCCAGAATTTTCTATAAATTTCAGTAAAATTTGAATAAATTTCGAGGAATTCAAGAGTAAAGTAAAAAAATCAGGAAAATTTCAAAGAATGCAAAACAATTTCAAATTCAGGCTAAATTAAACTTGGAATAAATTAGGAAAAATTAAAGGAAATTCAAAAGAATTCTAGGTGATTTAAAAATACTTCAGGGTGAATTGAAAAAAAAACTACAAGAAAAACTTAATCAACAAAAAATATCCATTGAATTAAGAAACCCGTAAGTTGAATTTTAAAGTCCTCAGAGCGAATTTAAAAAATGTTAAATCCAAGAAAGACCAATTAAAGCCCTGTATTTGAATTTATTGAAAGAAATTGAAAGTGATCTTTTTATTTTAAAAATAAAGTGAAGTAAATAAAAGTGACTTTTTCTTTAAAAATTAACAAAAAAGTAACTTCAGTGACAGTTGGTAGATTAAAAAACATGTTTTTCTTACTTTGATTTAAAAAATGAAAATAAAAAATAACATAAAATAATGAAATAAACGTTTGTTATATTTTTAAAAAAAGGCATTTCATTTTTTATTGGCCAAGAATTTCTAAAGATAGCAGAATCACGAATAAACCAATTCTTAATTTTTGTCGAACAAAAGGATTTAAAAATTTAAAAGAAATCTTTAGGAATGTTTTTAAATCTTTGAAAAGTCTTGAAAATCATGGAAATCGTTAAAATCTTAATGAAATCTTTGTGAATTCGTTGGAATTTATTTTAAGTATTAATAATTTAATTTAATTAAAATTTTATCATCTTTAAAATCCTTGAAATATTTTTTTAATTTTTTGAAATCTTTTTTGACACTGATGGGATCTTTTTAAATCCTGATGAAATCTTTGAAATGTTTTGAAATCATTGAAATTTGGTGCACTATATCATTTTTAAATCTATGAAATTCTTGAATTCTTTTAAAATCCTTATGCAGTCTTTCAAATATTTGTAAAATCTTACTCAAATCTTTTGTATTCGTTTAAAATCATTGGAATATTTTAAATATTTGTGAAAACTTTCTGAAATTTGTTCTATTCATTTTAAATATTTAATAATTTTTTTTAAATCTTCTAAAAAATGTTGATATCGTTTAAAATCTTTGAAATTGTTTGAAGTCTTAAAAATCTAGTGTATGAAATCTTGTAATCTTTTATACAATCTTTAAAATATTTTTGAAATCTTTCTTTAATCTTTGTCCGTGAAATTTTTTCTGTTTGAAATAATTAAAACCTTTTAAAATCGTCTCAAATTTGTTAAAATCTTTTGAAATCATTAAAAATCTTTTAAATATTTTGAAATCTTTAAAAATGGTGTATTTTATTCTTCTTGAAATCTCTAAAATTCTTTAAATCTTTTGGAAATTTTTTGTAGTCGTTTGAAATCGGTCGAATATTTGAAATCGTTGTTAATTATTTGAAATTTTCTTAACGATTTTTAAATCGCTTAAAATCATTGGAATGTTTTGAAATCATTGAAATATGGAAATTCTACAATTTTTTAAAAAACCTTATGAAGCCTACGAAATATTTGTAAATAGTTTAAAATATTTTATATATTTTAAAGTCCTTTAAATTCTTGTATTCTTTAGGAATCCTTATGAATTTTTTGTGATCATTTTGAAACATTTGTGAAATCTTTCGATATCACCCAAAAAAATTGAAATTGTTTAAAACCTTTGAAACTTTTCGAAATCTTAAAATTATGGTTTACTATCAATCTTTTTCAAATATTTGAAATTCTCGAAATCTTTATCAAATGTTCGAAAACTTTTAAATCTAGTGCACACGCCTTTTTGAATCTTTGAAATCTTTCTGAAATATTGATTTGCAAAATATTTTGTATTCGTTGAAATCATTGTGACATCTTCTAAAATGTTTTGAAATCGTTTAAAAACTTTGAAATTTTTTGAAATTTTTGAAATCTGCTATACTGTACCCTTTCTTAAATCTTTAAAATCCTTTAAATGTTTAAAGTTTAAAAATATTTCCCTCGAAAAATTTGTTTTATTGCTATAACTCATTTTAATTCTGAAAATTTATTAAAATCGAGTTTTCAACTAATAATTTTGATTATTTTATAAGTTGAATACCATAACAAAATTTATACTTCAATATTCTATATTGACAAAGAAAAAGTTAAATACTCATAAAATTATTCATAACATTAAAGTCTCTTCTTTGCAATATATAAAATAATTGGTAGAGTCTACAAAAAGTGCCTTGAAATTTAAGAATTTTTTCTAAACGAGACGTTTCTTTCGTAATAGGCTAAAAGATTTGAATTACTCTACACATTTAAATAAAATTATTGTTTTAAAAGCCAATAAAAAATAGTTCAAATTGAATGCTCTCGGGTAAAATTCAAGAAGAGTTCTAGATTTTCAATGTTTAAACAAAATTCAAGGAATTATTTATTCCGAATTTAATAATTGGCTTTTTGGTTCAAATTTTTATCAGTTTTGAGTTTAATTTCTGAAATTCTAAATAGTAAAATTGAATATACCCATCGGAAAATATTATTTCTGCGATTTCATCACAACCGGCGATAATAGTTGCTGCGACATGATCTGGTCGAATGTCTGCCGGTCGAACTGGGATGCCACACTTTATACAATTCGTGGATTGCTCCACGCAACTGGCGCAAAAAAGATGTTGACAATCGATGTATCTTATAGGATCCGTTGGCCTTTCTTCGCTATCAAACAAAAAAACGTGCGAATTTGAGGTTTTCTGACCTAATATTAGGAAAATATTTAACATGAAATTAAATTTTTATTTAAAACATTATTTATTAGTCTATTTTTTTTTAAATGTTTTTTTTAGTTGAAAATTAATTGTCTTTCGAATGTATCTGTTTTAGTTAAAAATTAAACTATTTGGTTGAAAATTCATGTATTTTTTTTTTAATTCGTTCTTTCAGGTAAAAAATTAATCTTCATGCTTCACAATTTATATTTTTGGTTAAAAAATCCACGTATTTTGTTAAAAATTCGTATGTTTGTTTATTAAAAAATTAATCCTCTTGCTTGAAAATTAATTTTTTAATGAAAATTCAGCTGTTTCAATTATTTATTGTTAATTTTGTTAGATTAAAATTCATGTATGTATTCATTTTAAAATTTCTCCTTTTAAGTAGAAAATTTATCTTCTTCTTGCTAGAACATTTATCTTTTTGGTTGAAAATCCCCGTATTTTGTTAAAAATTCGTCTGTTTTTTTTTTTTGTTTTTTTCTTGTATAAAATTAAGCTTCTTGCTTGAAAATTCATTTTTTGGTTGGAAATTTATTGTTTTTTTTTAAATTAATTTTTTAACTGAAAATTAAACCATTCTATTTTGTATTGATAATTTTTGTTAGATGAAAATTCAGCTATTCGGTTGAAAATTAATGTCTTTTTTTTAAATTCGTCATTTTAGCTAGAATATTTATCTTCTTGTCCGAAAATTTGTTATTTTTTTTGCGATTGAAACTTTTTTTTCTCTCCATCTGAAATTCCAAGATTTCCATTTTTTATTGTGAATTTATCTGTTCTAGTTAAAAATTCATATATTTGGTTAAAAATTCGCTTTTTTGTAGAAAATTAATCTTCTTGCCTAAAAATCCATTTTTTCGCTGAAAATGTATTGTTCTTTTTTAATTAATTTTTTTACTAAAAATTCAACTGTTCAATTTTGTATTGTCCTTTTTTTTTAGTTAAATATTTAACTATTTGGTTAAAAATTCGTTTTTTTGTAGAAAATTAATCTTCTTGCTTGAAAATCCATTTTTTCGCTGAAAAGTTATTGTTTTTTTTTTAATTAATTTTTTTACTGAAAATTTAACCGATTTATTTTGTATTGTTATTTTTTAGTTAAACATTTAACTATTTGGTTAAAATTCTTATATTTTGTTGAAAATTCAATTTTTTGGTAGAAAATTAATCTTTTTGCTTGAAAATTTATCTTTTTAGTCGAAAATTCATATATTTTGATAACAATTCATTTTTAAGAAAATTAATTTTCTTCAGAATGTATCTGTTTTAGTTGAAAATTCATGTATGTATTTTTGTTAAAAATTCGTGTTTTTCTTTTTGCTCGAAAATTCATCTTTTTAATTGAAATTATTTTCTATTTATTGGTTCAAAACAATTATTTTATTTTTGAGTAAAAATTTCAAGTAATCCATTTTTTATTATGAATTTATATGTTGTAGTATAAAATTCAAATCCTTTAAAATCCCTTAAAATTCATTTTTTGGTTGAAAATTTATTGTTTTTTTTTTAAATTAATTTTTTAACTGAAAATTCAATTATTCATGCATCTCTTAGCTAGAAAATTAATCTTCTTGCCCGTAAATTCATCTTTTTGTTTGAAAATTTGTTTTTTTTTTGTGGTTGAAATTTTTTTCTTCATCTGAAATTCCAAGATTTCCATTTTTTATTGTGAATTTATCTGTTCTAGTTGAAAATACATATATTTTGCTGAAAATTCGTTTTTTTATTGTAGAAAAGTAATCTTCTTGCTTGCAAATCCCTTTTTTCGTTGATAATGTATTGTTTTTTTTTAATTAACTTTTTTACTGAAAATTCAACTGTTCTATTTTATATTGTTATTTTTTTTTAGTCAAACATTTAAATATTTGGTTAAAAATTCATATATTTTGTTAAAAATGCACTTTTTTGATAGAAAATAAATTATCTTAAGAATGTACCTGTTTTAGTTGAAAATTAAATTATTTGGTTGAAAATTCATGTATGTATTTTTGTTAAAAATTCGTCCTTCTAGGTACAAAATTAATCTTCATTCTTGACAATTTATATGTTTGGTTGAAAATTCATGTGTTTTGTAAAAACTTCGTCTGTTTTTTTAGTAAAAATTAATCCTCTTGCTTAAAAATTCATTTTTTGGTTGAATATATATTTTGTTATTAATTTTGAAACTGAAAATTCAGCTGTTTTATTTTGTAATGTTAATTTTTCACATGAAAATTTAACTATTTGGTTAAAAATTCATGTATTTTGTTAAAAATGCGTATTTTCTGGTAGAAAATTAATGGGTTTGCTTGAAAATTCATCTTCTCAGTTTAAAATTCATATATTTTGTCAAAAATTTACTTTTTGTTTGTAGAAAATTAATCTTCTTGCTTGAAAATTTATCTCTTTAGTTAAAAATTCATATATTTTGTGAAGAAAATTCATTGTCTTCAGAATATATATGTTTTAGTACAAAATTAAACTATTTGGTTAAAAATTCATATATGTATTTTTTTTAAATTTGTCCTTTTAGGTGGAAAATTAATCATGCTTGACAATTTATATTTTTCATTGAAAATCCATGTATTTCGTAAAAAATACGTCTGTTTTTTTTAGTTAAAAATTACTCCTCTAGCTTAAAAAATCATTTTTTGGTTGAATATATATATTTTTTTAAATTAATTTTTTAACTTAAAATTCAGCTGTTTTATTTTGTATTGTTAATTTTTTTAGATGAAATTTCAATTTTTTGGTTAAAAATTCATGTATTTTGTTAAAAATTTGTCCTTTTTGGTAAAAAAGTAATCTTTTTGTTTGGAAATTCATTGTTGAGTTAATTTTTTTTTGTTCATAAAAATTAATTTGTTAACTAAAAATTCAGCTGTTCTATTTTGTACTGTTCATTTTTTTCGACGAAAATTTAACTATTTGGTTGAAGATTTATGTAATTTGTTAAAAATTCATCTTTGTTGGTAGAAAATTAATCTTTTTGCTCAAAACTTCATCTTTTTAATTGAAATTTTTTTCTATTTAGTCGTTCAAAACAATTATTTTATTTTTAAGTGAAATTTCAAATAATCCATTTTTAATTGTGAATTTATCTGTCCTATTAGAAAATTCATATATTTGATTAAAAATTCGTGTTCTTATTGTAGAAAAGTAATATTCTTGCTTTAAAATATTTTTTTTTGGTTGAAAAATAATTTTGTTAATGAAAATGCAAGTTTTTTTTTTTTATTTTGATGAAAATTCAACTATTCGGTTGAAAATTCATGTATGTATTTTTTTTTTAATTCGTCCTTTCAGGTAAAAAATTAATCTTCTTGCCCGAAAATTCATTTTTTTGGTTGAAAATCCATATATTTCGTTACAAACTCGTCTGCTTTTTTTTTTGTAAAAAATTACGCTTCTTGCTTGCAAATTCATTTTTTGTTGAAAATTCATTGTTTTTTTAAATTAATTTCTTATCTGAAAATTCAAATATTCTATTTTGTATTGGTAATTTTTTTTAAATGAAAATTCAACTATTCGGTTGAAAATTCATGCATGTATTTTTTTAAATTTGCCCTTTTAGCTAGAAAATTAATCTTCTTGTCCGAAAATTCATCTTTTTGTTTAAAAATTTGTTCTTTTTTTTGTGGTTGAAATTTTTTTTCTCTTCATCTGAAATACCAAGATTTTCATTTTTTATTGTGAATTTATCTGTTCTAGTTAAAAATTCATATATTTTGTAAAACTTCGCTTTTTTTTGTAGAAAATTATTTTTCTTGCTTGAAAATCCATTTTTTCGTTGAAAATTTATTGTTTTCTTTTAAATTAATTTTTTTACAGAAAATTCAACTGTTTTATTTGTTATTGTAACGTTTTTTTAGTTAAAAATTTAGCTATTAAGTTAAAAATTCGTATATTTTGTTGAAAATTCACTTTTTTTCTAGAAAATTTATCTTCTTGCTTGAAATTTGATCTTTATCGTTAAATTTTTTTTTTCTTTTTAATTAAAATTTTTACTGAAAATTCAACTGTTCTATTTTTTATTGTTACGTTTTTTTATTTAAACATTTAAATATTTAGTTAAAAATTCATATAATTGGTTCAAAATTCGCTATGTTTGTAGATAATTAATATTCTTGCTTGAAAATTTATTTTTTCGATGAAAATTTATTGTTTTTTTTAATTAATTTTTTTACTAAAAATTCAACTGTTCTATTTTGTATTGTTATTTGTTTAGTTAAACATTTACCTATTCGGTTAGAAATTAATATATTTTGTTAAAAATTTCTTTTTTCTGGATGAAAATAAATATTCTTGCTTGAAAATCCATTTTTACGTTGAAAATTTATTATTATTTTTTTTATTTTATTTTTTTACTGAAAATTCAACTGTTCTATTTTGTGTTGTTATTTTTTATAGGTAAACATTTACCTATTTGGTTAAAAATTCATATATTTTGTTAAAAATTCCTTTTTTCTGGTTAAAAATAAATATTCTTGCTTGAAGTTTGATCTTTATCGTTGAAAATTTGATGTTCTTTCTTGTTATAAAAATTTTTTTAACTAAAATTTCAATTATTCCATTCTTTATCATGAATTTATATGTTTTAGAAGAAAATTAATCTTCTTACTTTAAAATGCATTTTTTGGTTGAATATATATATTTTTCTTTGAAAATTAAATTATTAATTGAAAATTCAGCTGTTCTATTTTGTTTTGTAAATTAATTTATTTTTGAAATAAAAATTTCACTATATGGTTGACGATTCGTGTATTTTGTTAAAAATTTGTCCTTTTTGGTAAAAAAAAGTAATCTTCTTGCTTGGAAATTCATTTTTGAATTAAATATTTATTTTTTGCTCTTGAAAATTAATGTTTTAACTGAAAATTCAGGTGTTTTATTTTGTATTGTTATTTTTTTTAGTTAAACATTTAACTATTTGGTTAAAAATTCGCTTTGTTTGTAGAAAATTGATCTTCTTGCTTAAAAATTCATTTTTTCGTTGAAATTTTATTGTTTTTTTTTTAAATTAATTTTTTGACTTAAAATTTAACTGTTATATTTTATATTATTATTGTTTTTTAATTAAACATAAAAAATTTATTTAAAAATTCATATATTTTTAAAAATTCCTTTTTTCTGGTTGAAAATAAATATTCTTGCTTGAAAATTGATCTTCATCGTTGAAAATTTGTTGTTTTTTGTTGTTGAAAAAATTTTGCTTTTTTCAACTAAAATTTCAAGTATTCAATTTTTTGTGAATTTATATGTTTTAGCAGGAAATTAATCTTATTTTAAAATTCATTTTTTGGTTAAATATTAATTTATTAACTGAAAATTTATATGTTATATTTTGTATAGTTCATTGTTTTAGTTGAAAATTCATGTTTTTGGTTAAAAATTCATCTTTTTGATTCAAAATTTGTCTTTTTTTTTAAACTAAAATTTCAAGTATTCCATTTTTTAATGTGAATTTATCTATTTTAGTAGAAATTTAATTTTCTTGGTTGACTTATCCTTCTTTTTGGTTAAAAATTCTATGTTTAAAAAAAAATTAGTTTATTGGTAAAAAATTAATCTTCTTCCTTGAAAATCCATTTTTTCGTTGAAAATTAATTTTACTACTAAAAATTCTGTTCGACTAGAAAGTTGAACTGTTCGGTTGGAAATTTATATATTTTGTTAAAATTTCGTTGATTTTTTTGTAGAAAATTATTCTTCTTGCTTGAAAATTCATTTTTTGGTTAAAAATTTATTCTAATTTTTTGTAAATTAATTTTTAACTGGCGATTTAACTATTAAATATTTGTTTGAATTCCTACTCATATTTTTGGATTAAAAATTCAACTATTCGCCGCAAAATTAGTCTTTGCGTCTGACATTTTTTATAAATTAATATAAAATTCAACTCTTTGGTTGAGAATTCAATTTTTCGTTAAAAATCCATATTTTCAGGTTAAATTTTAACTGTTTTTCTAGAAAATTTGTCTATTTGGATTAAAATTTAACAATTTTCTTTCATCTTTATTCATTTCTTGACTGAAAAAATATTTCTTGGTTGAAAATTTTTCTTCTTGGGGAGACTAATTTTATTTATAAAACTAAACGTAGTTACAATCTTGGTTTTCTGTTAATAAATACGGTTTGTAGAATCTTTCAAACTGAAGCGGGGTTAAAAAGATTTAAATTTTATAGGTTAGAAACATTAAAAAAAAATTTATTTGCATTGTGATTTTTGCTTGTTAATTGCACACATTTAAAATCCAAAGAAATCTTTTACTTTTGTTCAAAAGTTAACAAATAAAATCTCTTTTTTTAGTTTACTGGGCACGTATGTTTATAATTATTATTTTTATGGATGGTCTGAACGATTCTAGGTTAAGTATCTGTATTTGATTCAATTTCAGGGATAAAAGAGTGTCTTCAATAAAGAATTTTTTGTAATTGATTAAAAAATATATAAAAAACCGATAGTCTAAAGACTTACCATTTATTGCAATTTAAAAGCTTGATAAAGTCTTTTAATGCTACTCGAGTATTTGTCCAAGCCGTTGAATCCGCCATCGTGAGTTCAATTTTTGACTCGAAATGTCATCAAAAATGATTATAGATCAATAACTGCCATGAATTTCCAAAATCTAAACATCAGGAGACAAAAAAGGAGAAGCTTTCAATCAAATATTTTGTGTAATCAAAATATCAAAACCATCAAAACAATCACAATGACACTGCTTCCATTCCCGCGAAATTTACCGGAAAACGTGTGAAAACAGTGACAACCTTACAAAACTAAAAAGCGATTAGTGCGACATCTCGAGTCAGTGAGATAAACCTGTAGTAGCGTCAGCTGCTCTAGTCAAAGATCCGCGAAAATTCAAACAGTGTAAGAGAAAAACTTTTTTTCTACAAATCATTTTAAAAAAAACTTCTATTTTATTTATAAAACAAGTAAGAATTCAGCTGATTGTTTGAATATTTAAAATGATATTCTAAAAATTTATTTATTTGGATTAACATTCTTCTCTTTGGTTGAAAACTTTACTATTTTATTGAAAACTCGTTATTCAGGTTAAAAATTAATTAACTAAAAATTTAGCTAATAAATTTTTGGTTCTGAAAATATCTTTTTAATTGAATATTTATGTATTTTGCTTTACATTTAATTTTCAGTGTTGAATTCACCTGTTTTTTATTTAAAATAAAAATATTTTTAAATTAAAAATTCAACTATTTGATTGAAAATTCATCTTTTTTTGTAAAAAAAAATATTCTTCTGTGTTGAAAAATTATATTTTTGGTGGAAAAATGTATCTTTCATTTCGCTGAAAATGCATCTTTATTGTTAACAATTCAATTTGTTTACTGATGATTCATAATTTTAGTTTCTTATTTATTAACTATTCCACTCTTGGCTAAAAATTAATCTTTTAGTTAAAAAAAATTATTATTAAATAAACTAAATAATTGTATTATTAATTTGTGTTAAAAATTCATTTTTTCTATTTTTCAATTTGAATTTACGCGCTTCTTTTAATTTAGCAGATATTGCCATCTAGCGGCTGGTAAGCTCACCTACATGTATTCATTTTCCTGCCAAGAGTTATAAACTAAACTTTATATTCTGTTATAATTTTTCAAAGTACATTTTTCTATGTACCAAATAAATGATTAATTTATCTTTTGACTCAAAAATAAATAAATATTTAAACATTTGTATTATCGATCATTTTTTATTGTCTGAATTCAAATTTGCGCGCGAATAGTAACTAATGAGCTTTTCAAGTTTCGTCAGTTCCGTCATTGCATCCAACCTAAAATCACGAAACTATTATTGATTATAGAAGAAGTCATAAGTACAAATGGCCGCATTTACAGTAACATGAAATAACAAACGCGGTATTGCTTATTATTAAAAAAAGAAAGTAAATTTGTGATAAATTAATGAGGAAATTAGAAGCAAGAGAGCCGTGGGGGGCTGACAAGTTGGAGGCTGATTTGGAAGCAGCCCGGGATAATCTCAGAGGCTTGGATCGAAATATTCGAAAAATCCTTGGCCGGGACCTGCCCGATGGAGAAACTGGACCTCTACAACCGCCGCAGAGGTTTGTTTTACGTTTTATTCGTTTTGGAAAATATCTCATTCAATATAGAGAACTTAATCAACAATTATTAAAGTCGATATTTTTTATGTAAATCTACTCTATTCGTCATTTTCGCGACTAACATAACCTTAATGTTGCCATCTTGTCTTCGTCTCATAGTCTGCGTATTTCTTTTATATATTGTTGAACCTGATCCAAAAAATATACTTTAAATTATAGTAATAATAATTTTGGGTACAAAATCCGTTTATTTTAGTTGGAAATTCTGTTTATTTTGATTAACAATTAATGTTTTTAACCAAAAATTCAACTATTCCAGTTTTACATGAAAATTCGTGTTTTTTAATCTAAAATTCAATTTTTAATGCGAAAATTTATGCATTTTATTTTAACTTCGCCCGTTTTAGTAGAAAATTAATCACGGATAAAAATTCAATTATTTGTTAAGAATTAAACTATTTGGTTTATGATTCATCGCTTTATTACAAATTGAATTCTTTTGTTGACATTTGCTTTTTTGCTTGATAGTTACTTTTTTAACTGAAAATTTAACCATTCTACTTTTGGCAGAAAATTTATCTGTTATAGTTAAAAATTACAAAATGTATTATTTTTAGTTCAAAATTTAACTTTTTGGTAAATAATTAAATTTTCATGGTTAAATATTTATCTTTTTGGTTGAAAATTAAACTATTTTCTTGGAAATTCATTGTTTTTCTGCTTGAAGGTTAATTGTTTAAAAGTTCAAAGTTTAACTGATGTTTCATAATTTTAGTTGAAATTAATTTTTTTGGTTAATCATTTTACTTGATTGAAAATTTATTTTTTTGGGAAGCAAATTATAATTCTTTCTACTGCAAGTTTATCTTTTCCATTTTTGGTTATAATTTTTATTTTATTTAAAAATTAATGTATTTTGTCGAATACATGGTCCTTTTTCGTAGAAAATTTATCACCATTTGGTTCAAATTGATCTTTTTGGTTGAAAGTTAATTTTTTCTGGCTGAAGACTCATCCTTTTTTTTGAAATTTTATTTTTTTGCTTGATCTTTTTTTTATTCCAAAATTCGTATTTTTTTTGTAGAAAAATATTTTCGTTTAAAAAATCCTCCTTTAAGTCAAAAAAGTCATTTCTTAAGTTGAAAATTTAACTATTTTGTTGAAAATTTATTTTTTTATAAGTATATTTTTTTAAACTGAAAATTGAACTTCCGTTTTTGGTTAATTTTATTTTCTCTTTTTTAAAAAACTCGTGTATTTCGTTTAAAAAATCCACTTTTATGGTAGAAAACGTATCCTCTTTTGGTTTTAAATTCGTCCATTTTTTTGGTTGAAAATTCGACTATTTCTTTAGAAATTTAATTTTAAATTCAACTATTTGTTAAGAATTTAACTATTCGGTTTACGATTCATCGCTTTGGCTGCAAATTGAACTATTTTGTTGAAAATTCTTCTTTTCTTTGCTTGCCAGTTAATTTTTAAACAGAAAATTTACCGATCCCATTTTTTGTTGAAAATTTATCATTTTTAGTTGATAATTCAACCACTTGTTTTAAAATTAATATGTTTTATTTATTAAACATTTTTCTTTTGGTTAAAAATTAATTTTTTACTGAAAGTTTTTAGTTTTGAAAAGTTTTATTTTAAAACTCAACTTTTTGTGTGAAACTTCATATATTTTTATTACAAATTTCTCAATTTTGGTAGAAAATTAATTTTTTGTCTGCTTGAAAGTTAATTTTTTAAACTAGAAATTTAACTATTTAACTTTTGATTCAAAGCGTATATTTTTCTAAATTTGAAAATTCAATTAATTCGTTGAAAATTCGTCTTTACGGTTGCAAATTATTTTGTTTTAACTGAAATATTAACTATTTCATTTTTGATTTAAAAAATGCACCATTTTCATATGAAAATTCATGTTTTTGTTGAAAATCCAACTCTTTGGTTGAAAAATACTTTTGTTTGTAGAAAATTTATTTCTTTAGTTGAAAACAATTTTTTTTTTAGCCAATGGAACTATTTTCTTGTAAATTATTCTTTTATGCTTAGTAGTTATTTTTTAACTAAAAAATTTAACGATTCCACTTTTGGTTAAAAAATTATCTTTTTGAGTTAAAAATTCAACTATTTGGATGCAAATTCTTGTATTTTATTTATTAAAAATTTATCTTTTTTACTTGAAAACTTCATTGTTTGAAAATTCTAATTTTTAACTGCAAATTTAACTATTTAAATTTGTTTGAAAATTTGTTTTCTCTGAGTTTTAAAATTCAATTATTTCGTTGAAAATTCGTGTTTATGGTTAAAAATTAATTTTTTTTAACTAAAATAGCAATTATTTCATTTGTGGTAAAAAAATGCATCATTTTCATTTAAAGATTCAGGTTTTGGTTTAAAATTCAACTATTTGATTAAAAATTCATTTTTTCTTATCATAAAAAATTAATTTCTTTGGTTGAAATTTATTCTTTTTGCTCAGTAGTCCTTTTTTTAACTGCAATTTTAGCTATTCAACTTCTGGTCGAAAATTGTTTTTTTTTTTTTTTAAATCCAAAATTCAAGCATTTTATTAAAAGTAAAAAAATGTGGGTTACAAAAATGTTGTTTTTAGCTGAAAAATCACCTTTTTTATATAAAATTGATTCCATTGGTTGAATATTCCTTTTTTTCATTAAAAATTATAAATTTTGAAAAGTTTGTATGTTTTGGTAGCAAATTTATTCGCTTTTCGTTCTTATTGGTTGAAAAATCATCTTTTCGATAGAAAATTCATTTCTTTGGTTAAAACTTTCTCTATTTTGTTGAAAAAATGTATATTTTTGAAAATTATAGTTCTTTTAATTGAAAATTTATCAATTTCTTTTTTGTTTGAATTTTTATTATTTTTTTTTGAAATTCGTGTATTTTGTTGAGAAAATTATATTTTTTGGTAGAAAATATATCATCTTTTGGTTCGAAATTGATGTTTTTTAGTTGAAAGTTTATGTCTTTTTTGAAAATTCATCTTTATTTGGAAAATGTTCATCTTTTTGTTTAAAAATTCATTTTTTTATTGGAAATTAATTTTTGTAACAGAAAATTCATCTTTTTTGTTAAAAAATCGTCTTTTTTGGAAGAATTTAATCTTTATTTTTAAAAATTTAACTATTTCAGTTACATATTCAACATTTTAACTGAAAATTCCCAAGTTTGGGTAAAAAATAACTTTTTTAACGAAAATTTATTTATTCCATTTCTGGATCAAAATTGATCTCTGTAAATTAACATTAATTTTTTAAATTGAAAATTGAACTATTTCACTTTTGGTTCAAAATTGATATTTTTTAGTCCAAAATTCAAGCATTTTATTAAAAAAAAAATTTGTTTGGCTAAAAAAATGTTGTTCTTAGCTGAAAAATCAACAATTTTAAATAAAATTCATTCCTTTGGTTAAAAATTGCCTTTTTTCATTGAAAATTCCTTTTTTTCATTGAACAATATAAATGTTGAAAAAGTCGTATTTTTCGATAGAAAATTTATTCCTTTTTGGTTGAACTTTGTTAATTGAAAACTCGTATTTTTTGGTACAAAAATATTCTTACTGGTTGAAAAATCATCTTTTCTATAGAAAGTTAATTTCTCTGGTAAAAACTTCCTCTATTTTCTTGAAAAAATATGTATATTTTTTTAAATCATAATTCTTTCAATTAAAAATTTATCGATTTCATTTTTAGTTGAATTTTTCTTGTTTTATTTAAAATTCGTGTATTTTGTTGAAAAAATCATACTTTCCGGTAGAAAATACAATTTATTTTAAATGAAAATTGATTTAGTTGATATTTTTAATTTGAAAATTCGTTTTTTCTGTAGACAAATATTTTTCCTTGTTGATAAATCATCATTTCAGTAGAAAGTTCATTTGTTTGGTTAAAAATTGATTTATTTTGTTGCAAGTTTCTTCTTTTTTTATTGAAAACTATAAATTCTCATCTGAAAATTTGGTCTATTCCATTTTTGCTTGAATTTTTATTTTATTAGAAAATTCATGTAAATATGAAAATTCATACTTGGTTGAAAATTCGTTTTTTTTTTGCTTTAAAGTTAATTTTTTCAAATAAAATTTAACCATTCTAATTTCAGATTAAAAGTTATATTTTTTAGTTAAAAATTCAACTATTTGGATGCAATTCTTATATTTTATTTATTAAAAATTTATCTTTTTTATTTGAAAAGTTCATTGTATGTTTGAAAATTCTCATTTTTAACTGCAAATTTAACTATTCAACTTTTTATTGAAAACTTATATTTTTCTAAATTTGAAAATTCAATTCTTTCGTTAAAAATTTGTGTTATGGTTGAAAATTATTTTTTTTTTTTAACTGAAATATCAACTATTTCATTTTTGGTTAAAAAAAAATGCATCATTTTCATATCAAAAATTCAGGTTTAGGTTGAAAATTCAACTCTTTGATTAAAAATTCTTTTTTTTTTTGTAGAAAATTAATTTTTTGGGTTGAGCATTATTATCTATATGTACAAATTGAACTATTTTGTTGAAAATGATTCTTTTTATTCAGTAGACCTTTTTTTTAACTGCAAATTTATCTATTCCACATTTGGTTGAAAATTCAACTACCATTTTGTAAATTCATATATTTTATTTATTGACAATTCATCTTTTTTAGTTGAGAATTCAGCTATTATTTGAAAATTCATTCCTTTTTTTAGGTAAAAATTTTAATTTTTTTCACTTAGTATTCCACTTTTGGTTCAAAATTGTTCTTTTTTAGTCCAAAATTCAAGCATTTTATTAAGAATAAAAACTTTTTGGCTGGAAAAAGGTTGTTCTTAGCTGAAAAATCACCTTTTTTAATATAAAATTCATTCTATTGGTTGAAAGTTCCTTTTTTTCATTGAAAATTATAAATATGAAAACTCGTATTTTTTGGTACAAAAATATTCTTATTGGTTGAAAAATCATCTTTTCGGTAAAAAATTCATTTCCTTGGTTAAAACTTTCTCTATTTTGTTAAAAAAAAAATATATATAATTTTGAAAACTATGATTCTTTCAATTGAAAATTTATCGATTCCATTTTTGGTAGAATGTTTATTATTTTATTTGAAATTCGTGTATTTTGTTGAGAAAATCATATTTTTTGGTAGAAAATATATCATCTTTTGGTTCAAAATCGATGTTTTATAGTTGAAAATTCATGCCTAATTTGAAAATCCATCTTTTTTTTGAAAAAATTCATATTTTTGTTTAAAAATTAATTTTTTTATAGGAAAAAATGCATCTTTTTGATTTAAAATTTATCTATGCGAGTTTCAGATTCATTACTTTAGTTGCGAATTCTTCAGTATTATTAAAAAGTAATTTGTTAAAAATGATTCCATTTTTGGGTGAAAATTGATTTTTTAACTCGAAAATTGATCACTATGAATTACCATTAATTTTTTAAATTTAAAATTGAACTATTCCACTTTTGGTTGAAAATTTAAGTACCATTTTGTAAATTCACATATTTTATTTATTGGCAATTTATCTTTTTTAGTTGAGAATTTAACTATTATTTGCAATATCATTTTTTTTCATTTGGTAAAAATTTTAATTTTTTTCAATTAGTATTCCACTTTTGGTTTAAAATTGATCTTTGTTAGTCCAAAATTCAAGAGTTTTATTTTTAAAAAAATTTGTTTGGCTAAAAAAATGTTGTTCTTAGCTGAAAAATCACCTTTTTAGTATTCGTATTTCGTAATCGTATTTTTTGATACAAAAATATTCTTATTGGTTGAAAAATCATCTTTTCGATAGAAAATTTTTTTCTTTGTTAAAAACTTTCTCTATTTGGTTGAAAAAAATTATATATATTTTTTTGAAAATTATAATTCATTCATCTGAAAATTTATAGATTCCAGTTTTGGTTGAATTTTTATTATTTTGTTTGAAATTCGTGTATTTTGTTGAGAAAATCATATTTTTCGGTAGAAAATATATCATATTTTGGTTCGAAACTGATGTTCTTTAGTTGAAAATTCATGTATTTTTTAAAAGTTCATATTTGTTTGGAAAAATTCATCTTTTTGTTGAAAAATTCATTTTTTTTTTCTTGGAAATTATTTTTTGTAACAGAAAAATCATCTTTTTGGTTGAAATTTCTTCTTTTTTGGAAATGATTAAAAATTCAACTATTACACTTACATATTTGTCATTTCAACTGTAAATTCACAAGTTTGGTTAAAAAATAATTTTTTACACGAAAAATTAGTTATTCCATTTCTGGTTCAAAATTGATCTTTTTTCTAAGTTGAAAATTCTCGTATTTGGTTTTGAAAAAATGCATCTTTTTGATTTAAAATTTATCTATGCGAGTTTCAGATTCATTACTTTAGTTGCGAATTTTTCAGTGTTATTCAAAATTAATTGGTTAAAAACAATTCCATTTTTGGGTGAAAATTGATTTTTTAACTCGAAAATTCAACAGTAAGAATTAACATTAATTTTTTTTATTGAAAATTGAAAAATAAAATGAACATGAAAGTAAAAATTTTAATTTTTTTCACTTAGTATTCCACTTTTGGTTCAAAATTGAACTTTGTTAGTCCAAAATTTAAGAATTTTATTTTTAAA
>JAAAKG020015859.1:0-20648 GCA_010014905.2 Druon quercuslanigerum
TGTTTCAATTTCACCTTTTTCAAATTTGGTGGTTCCACCTATAAACAGGTAAGTGGCTTAGCAATGGGTTCTTTCCTCTCACGTGCATCTGACAATTTAGTCATGGAGAAACTTGAATCTCACTGTCTCAAAAATCTCCCTTTTTCAGTTCCATTTTTCTTCCATTATGTAGATGACATAATCACAGCTGTCCCTGAAGATAAAATTCATATACTTTTAGAAAATTTTTAATTCTTACCATCCCAATATTAATTTCACCATAGATGTTGGAAAAAATTCAAAAATTATTTTTCTAGACACCCTTTTTATTAGATGTGAAAGCTTTGTAAAAATTGATTGGTATCAAAAGAAAACTTGGACTGGTCGCTATTTAAATTTTAACTATTTTCATCTAATTGCCATAAAATGGGTTTCATTATAGGTTTATTTTACAGAATCCTTAGAACCTCAGATCCAGAATTTAGAATCAAAAACATAAATTTAATTAGAGATACCCTAAGAGATAATGGTTTCCCAACCTATTTAATCAATATCTGTTTAAAAAAAGAAACTTTTCGATTATATACTACTGAACTTGTTACTAATTCCAATAAAAATGAAAGTCTCTTATGTTGATTTCACAGTTTGTCTATACATAAAAGGTTTATCGGAAAAAATTGAACAAGTCCTAAAAAAACAAAAAATCAAAATTATTTACAAACCTACTAATAGCTTTTAAAATTTTTTTAATAATCTTGAAGATCCACTTCCCTAATTTTTTTCATGTAGATGATACTGGTAGACCGTGGTCGTGAACACAAATATTCTATTTCCCATCCTGATAAAGCTGCTCATACTGCTCTTAAAAAACACTATTGAGACACTAACCATAATTTTGATTTTGATAACTATAAAATTCTGTCATTAGAGAACAACAAAGCTCGTAGAAAAACAGTTGAAAATTTTTTCATTGATAAAGTACCAAATACAGTTAATCTCAAACATGAAAATATTTTATTTCCTGATGTCTACAAACCTCTTGGTAAAATTTAAAATTTTATATCGCTAAAGTTTCTTTCTACATTATCATCCCATTTATCACATTCTGGTTCCTTGTTTGAATTCTCGTAATTTTCTTCAGTCGCTTAGCAACTCATCGCCAGGTTCCAACAGTAAAGTCGGGCTTTCGCCCTTATTTATTTATATTTTTTGTTGTTCTTTATGTTTTTTTTCTTCTGTGATTTATTCATGGTTGGATTTTTACGACTTTATTCCCATTTTTAATTTATACCAGGTATGTTTGTTTTTTGTTTTTTCCTTTTCTTTATTGACCTTCCGTTCTACTTACTGTTTTTTTACTGTATTTTGTTTCAAAACGAACAATTTGGCTTTTCGAAATCAGGAATTTAAATATCTGTGGAATGTACAAACCAAGGATCCTTATCTCCTTCATCCGAGATGCTGTGCAAATTAAAATTTTGCTTCTACGAAAGATAGAAGACGGAAGGGACACAAAAGGTAAATGAGCTAATGTTATAGAGTCCTCCCACTGCTCACAACATCGTCTTTAAGTGAAAACACTTCCGTAGTGAAATTGCATGTGTGCGTTGGAGTGCTTGCGCAGGCATGTCTTTGTCGAGGGCGTTTACGGAGAAGACAAACGCAGACGATTTGCAAGGAACTTCGTCCGGCATTGACTACAGAGCTGGGTAAGAGTCGGAAGCGACTAAATGATTACGCGATGACCTAGTTTACCTTACAATTCTCACCCTTATAGCTACAGCAACCAGCTCCTTGCGACTGCCTCGACGAAAACCGTTTACACTAATTTCCGTCTGGAAAGGTTGGATTTTCCTCACTTGCCTCAAATCCATTTACAGCAGGAGTAATAGTAAAACGAATAGTACTATCTGTAGTCTGGACTGACGCCTGTTGGCTTTAGGGTTTCGCGTCTCATTCGATTAGTTGCCGGCAATCTTTTTCCGCTCTCTCCTAGAGAACGAATGGATTTACGTCGTCGAGCAATTCTCTCAGGGTTCAACCTTCCGGACAACAACCTCTCTCTGCAGGACTCTGCCAGGTCTTTGCAAGATTGCAAATTATTACAAACAACATCTAACGGATGTCGAGGAAATAATCTTCTTCTTCGACTGAAATGATTGATGTGAATAATTTTTTATTTTTAAATACTGACTTGTAAGATTTGAATTTGAAAACGATGGAGGCATACTAATTAAGTGTTTTAACATGCTTTGGGTCTGAAAGGACCCGCGATAACCTGAGAAGTTTCCAAGAAAAACGCTAACCGGAATGGCTTACTGTTAGGGACCGAACTTACATTACGTTACAGCTCAAGGCGGTGTTGAGACACTTTTTAAAGATTTCGTATGATAGAGGGAGGGGGCTCTTCACCTATTTACGTAATTTTTTCAAATTCGCAAAAACGTTCTTCTGAGGATTATATTTTTCGTCCTAGATTTTTTATTATTTGGTTAAAAGCTTAACAATTTAAAAAACATCCTTTTTAGGTTGGTTGAAAATTCTTATTTTTGGGTTACAAATTTAACTCTTTTCGTAGAACATTAACATTTTATTTAAAATTCATATTTCATTGCTGATGATACAATTGAAATATCTTTTCGATTAAGACTATTTTTTCTGGAAATTGGTCTTTTACTTATAAAATTTCATATTTTTTAGAAGAAATGCTGCATTTTCATTGGATAAAAATGTAATTGTTTTGCTGGGAATTCAAAATTACCTCGAAAACTAACTTTTGATTTGTAATTTGGTTTTTTATTTATAAGTCAATTGAAATATTGTTCAATGATAATTCATCTGTTTAGGTAGAGGTTTTTTTTAATGCAACCGTTTGGTTGAATATGACGATTACAATTCTTATTTTGTTATAAGAAAGTGAACTAGAATTTTCTTTGGATGACAATTTAACTATAATTTAGAGTTTTTTTAAATTTATCGGTTTTAGAAGAAATTTTAGCTTTCTTAAATAAAGAAACTGTTAAGTTTGAAAATTCAACTCTTATTTAAAATCTTGTCTTCTTGATTTTTACAATTTACCTACTTTAGCAGAAATTATATCTTTCTTTGATAAAAATGCAACCGCAGTTTTACTGTTTTGCTGAGAATTTACCTATTATATAGAAAATTTAATTTTTTTCTAAAGTTAATATTCTTATGTTGAACAAAAAACTAAAATCTTTTATAGATGACAATTTATCAATTTTTTTTAAATTAAAAATTTACCTTTTTGAGAGAAATATCACTTTCTTGGATAAAAATCCAACTGTTTGACTTAAAATAAAAAAAAAATATTTTGTTAGAGAATCATACCATGTGTTTGCAAAGAAACAAAATATTTTTTCTTTTTAAAAAATAAACTAAAATATTTTATGAATGAAAGTTTAACTTTAAAAAAAATGGTTAGTTTTTACTAAAAACTCCTGTCTTTTAGTAAAAATTTCATTTTTCTTGTATAAAATGCAACATTTGGTAGAGAATTGAAATATTTTGTTAAAAATTCATTCTTTTTGGTATTGAAAAAATTAGTTCTTTTGCATTAAACAGTCCATTTTTTTATAAGAAACTTATTTTTTGTTGACAAACTCATTTTTTAATCTAAAAAAATCAACTGGAATCTTTTTTTGGTGAAAATTCGACTTTTTTTTAGTTTTCTTTTTAGATAAAAATTCATCTGTTTCATAGATAAATTTAATATTTGTTAATAAAAATGAAACAAGTAGAGATTTTAACAATTTTATTAAAAGGTCATTGATTTTTATTTAAAAGAGTCGTATTTTGATTAAAAACTCAATTCGTCCGTTTTAGTGGAAATTCAATTTTTTAAATGAAAATTTCACTTTTTGGTTGAAAATAATTCTTCTTTGCCTGAGTATCTCACTACATTTATTGCAAGATTTTACAAAATCAGTTTCTTTATAAATAATTTTTAAAAATATTCACATCTTTAGTTGCGAATTCATCTCTTTTTTTCAAAAGCTTAACTGTTTTGTTAAAAATTAATCACTTCTAATTAAAAATTTAACTTTTTAGTGGAAAAGCCTTTTTCTTATTTAAAATTGATTTTTCAACTGAAAAGGCAACTTTCACATTTTTTTAAGAATAAACTTCTTTAGTTAAAAATTCTCCTATTTTTTGTAAAATTTCTTTTTTTTTATTGAAATTTCATTTTTGTTGGCTGAAAATACTTTTTTTACAATTTTTATCATCAATTAGTTTTGTGGAATATAAAGTTTTGCTGAAAAATTATCTTTTAGTTTAAAAATTTAATTTTTGTGGAGAAAATTCGTCTTTCGGCTTGAACGTTCAACAACTTAAATTAAATTTTATTCCCTTCTTGAGTTCTCGTTAGAAAGTGGTTCTTTTCAGCAGAAAATTATATATTTTTGTTTAAAATAAATTATTAAATTTGAAAAATCTGTTTTTAAGACACCTTTTTATTTTGTTTATTATTTTTATTTATAGACGCTTATTTATGATAAATTTAGCAAAGAAATTAGCGATTGTTTAATGGATTACTTTGGCCAAAACCTCTAAAAAATAGGCTATTCATCTAATCATATATAACAGAATTTCACATTATTTTAATGCTCGCACTGTTTTTATTATCATGTGCTTATAAAACTGATATAACATGTGTGTACATATTTGTATTTTTATGTTTTTTATGTTTTTTTGATGTTTTTATGTTTATGTACCATAAGTATTCAATCTTATTTAACTCAAAAATTCCTCTTAAAGGTTGTCAATCCAAGGCTTTCCTAATTTATAAAGTCATACAAATGTTTGTTTACATTTATTTAATTGAGAAAGTTATATTTTAAGAAATTCAACCACAATATTTCTTTCAAAAGAATTACCAAATAAATGTCCAAAAACTGTCAATCAAATCTGCAAAAGTAATACGTTTTGTGAAAGTTTATGTCAAGGATCATCATTAATTGTCTTAGCCAATTGCCCTATATTGACCCGAATGCATACTAATTAACTCTAATGCATTCAAATCACCATGAATACATTTAATTTACTTGATACTAGCTGCATCAAGCTAAACAGACATACATTATCCCGAGCCATTAAAACTAGTCGAACGATCCATAAACCATCTGTACATGAGCCTTCCCTAAAAGAAATTAACCTGTTTTTATTTTTAGAAGAAAATCCATAACAACATAAACTAAAATTAATTTCTGTAACAGAATTGCACAAAAACAAAACTTAACACGTGAAAAGCACGTTTCCGAAAATCAGTTTAAAAGAATACACTAAAAAAGTCAACTAAATCAACACAATTACACAAAAGGACTTGAAGCGAGCGAGGAATGTTTCCAAAAAAAAAGACATAACGCTAAATTATCAACATGTCTTATTAATATTCGAAGGTTTTGTTTATAAAATTTTTCGATAAATTGATGATAAATTGAGCGAAAAACAAATAAAATACGTGTATGAAATTAAAAACTGTTATTGATTTTTTGATAGGTTTGCTAAGCAGTTCTGTTGATTTGGGGGTTGGGGAAACAACTGATGATATTTACTGGTCTTGCAGGATAGTCTTATTAGGTTTACACAAACTGTAGGATAATGAGAAAAAATTATTTGCTGTATCAATATCACACTTTGTAATATTTTCCATATGACCTTTCGCTCTAAAATTCAAAACCGTTTTGTTAATTGATGTCCATCATTCAGTTCCTTGTCTATTATCGATTGCGGAGAACAGTAAATCATTAGACAATTCCGATAATTTAATCATAAATTTCTCTAATTTATTTTTTGAAATTTTATTAATATTTATTTGAATATTTTTAACAACTTTTTATAACTGATAACAATTTTGTAATCAGAATTGTTACTCAATCATTTACACAACATAAGAATGATAATAACTTCCTATGACATATCAATCCTTGAGATATTCAGAAACCAGTGGTCAGTTTGGTCACTTGACAGCGAAGAATAAATGTTCTCATTAATTTTTTTGTACATTACCTTAAGTCCTACTTATATAAATTTTTTGCTATTTCTTATAACTTCATTATTTAGTTCATTATCATTAAAAATACATTCTTCAATGACAAAAGAAGGTACTTCTTCATTTAATTTGTTAAGAGAATGTTTATTTTTTTATTGAAACTATACTTGTGTGGCAATTGTTGATAACCAAAGAAACTTATCATTTGAAGTTTAAATCTATTTTAAATCATAAATTAGTATCAAACAAACACTATGATTTTTTTTTAGTTCGTGATTCAATTTGGTTTATTTTTTACTTAACAGCTTATTACGCAGAAATTTTTTATTTTAAACCTGTTTTTCAAGCTCATTGGTGCCTGATCTTCACCTGCTATCAATTTTTTCAAAAAATTCTTGATAAAGATAAGAATATTCTATAAAAAAATGGTGTAACAATAAAAAATTCTATAAATCTCTCTAGCAATATTATTGAAAACCTACTGGGCTTTTCATTACTTGAAATATGCGCCAGAAATCGGTATTTTTAATCTCATATGATTAGATTTGATGGATGAGGAATTTGCCAATAACTTATGTTTACGTTGGCATTTTACATAAAAAATGTATAGTTTTAGAAACAAAAATTATTATGATTTAAAAAAAAATTTGGACATTTTGATAATTTTTTGATTAAGATAGTATTTTTTACAGAAAATTGTAAATTTCATTTGAAAAGTTATAATTCTAAGAAGATTTACAACTGTTTAACAATTTTTGTTTATGCTAGCCTTTTACACTAAAAATTAAATTTAAAAAAAATATCAGATTCTACAGTTATATAGTTTTTTTTACTAATTTTATATTAAGTTAGCGATGTACTTTAACTGATGAGATTTTGAAATAAAAATCTTTAGTATTTAAACAAGATTTAGAGTTTTTAACCATTTTGGATTAGGTTATTTTTTTCGTCGGATATACCTTATATTAAAAAATTATATTTTGAAGAAGATTAACAACTTTGAACCATTTTAGGTTGTTAGAATCGTTTAACAGTTTTGGTTTGTGATAGTGTTTATCGTCAGAAATAAATATTAAAAATTAAAACAAAGAAGATTCACAAATTTATACAGTTTTAAACTATATTAGCATTTAACTCATAAAATTGATATTTTTAAACAAAAATCATGATATTTTGAACGAAAATCACAATTTTTTAAATAACTTAAGGTTTTATTAACATTTCTCACAAAAAATCAGTTATTTTAAACAAAAAGGATTGAATTTTGAAAAGATTTAGATTTCTGAACAATTTTCTGTTATGTCATTGTTCTTCGTCAAAAATTATTATTATATTTTATAAAAAATTGTTGGATTCCAGAGTATATTTGAAATTATAAAACTTGCAATCTTTAAAAATTTTGATTGTGATAGTATTTTTGTCAAAAATCAAAATTTGTATTGAAAAAATCATTAGATTTATACAAAGCCTAATAATTTTTTAATAGTTTTATGTTCGCTTACAAAATTGGCAATAAAAAATTTATTGTAATTTTAAAAAATAATAATCTTTTAACAAGATTGGATCGTTTCAGTGTATTCAGTTGAAAAATGGAATTAATAATAAAAATGACATATATTGCAAGGAAGACTATAAAATATAACTTTTTATTGCTATGTTGGTGTTTTTCACAGAAAATCGGATTTTTTATTGAATAATATTTATTGCGTTTCACAGTTGTAGAAAATCGGTCTTCTGAATCAAAAATCCGTATCATTTCAGATTATCATTCAGTTAGTTAAATCACAATTTTGGTAAAATTTTATATTCTGCAAATGCTTTATACTAGAAATCAATTATTTTATTGAAAAATTTCTGGATTCCAAATTCCCTAAATTCCCTAAATAGAAGTAGAAATGTCCTAATTTACCCCACATGCCCAAATTTATTAGTTCAAAAAAAAAAAATTATTTTTACAAAAATGTCCTTTATTTCATATTATTTTATACAATAATAGATACCATCAAATGAAAAAATCATTATTAGCATTAATTTTATATTTTAATATTTTGGAAAAAACTATTTTTTTCGCTTAAACAATACTTGAGGATTCTACAATCAATATGTAGTTGGACCTATATATAATGCAGGTATCACATATAAGAGATAAAAAAATCAAGGATTAAACTACTCGTTTAATGTCAACTTTTTTATCAACAATTTACTGCTATTTTTATTAAACAAAAAATCAATTCATTGCCTCAAAAGTGTCTTATTTCTACGAAATTTAATTTTAAAAAAGCCCTATGCAGTTCTATAGCCAATAGCGTATAGATTATGAATTTTTTTGGTTTTTTGTTCTGGGTCTTGCCATGTAGAAATTTTGATAGGGGGGTTGAAGAGCCCAGGTTAGTTTTCCCTATTTGTGACCGGGTACTGGTCGGGAAAAAGTAGGGAGGGCCAGATTAGTTCTGTAACATCATTTTAGTTGACAAAACTTTTTTGTTTGTAAAAAATTTAATTATTTTGTTAAAAATTATGTTTTGTAGTTGAAAATTAATTGTTTTAATGAAAAATTTAACTTGCACATGCTGGTTCAAAATGTATGTTTTTAAGTCCAACATTTAAATATTTGGTTAAAAATTCCTATATTTGTTGGAAAATTCGAATTTTGTCGAAAAATATTTAATTTTCTTACCGATTAATTCATCTTTTTGGTTTAAAATTCTTTTAAAATTCAAATATTTGGTTGAAAATTTATGTACTTTCTTAAAACATCACGTATTTTGCTACAAAATTGATCTCATTGGCTGAAAAATAGTTTTTTCTGATTTACCATTTATTTTTAAACTAAAAATGTAACCGTTCCATTTTTTTAAAAAAATTTATCTTTTTTGATAGAAAGTTAATCTTCTTCGTTAAAAAATTTTTTTATTTATTTAGTTGAAAAGTTACTTTGTTTTTATTGAAAATGAATTTTTTTACTAAAAATTTAATTATTCTATATTTAGTTGAACATTTATCTGTTTTTGGCGAAAATTTAACAATTTAAAAAATTTTTTTTTAGTAGAAAGAATAATCTCATTATTTGAAACTTCATCCCTTTGGTTACACATTAATTTCTGTGGCTGAAAATGTAACTATTTTGTTGAAAATTTGTTTCTTTTTTTGTTAAGAATTTATTTTACTAACCGAAAATTTAAGTATTATAATTTTGGTAGAAAATTTATCTTTTTAGTTAAAAATTCATTTATTTGGTTGAAAATTAATTTTTTTTTAGTTGAAGATTTATCATTTTAGTAGAAAAATGTTTTGTTTTGTAGAAAATTTACCTATTCTATTTTGTGTTTTTTATAGAAATTCATCTCTCGGGTTGAAAATTCCGCTATTTGATCAAAAATTCATATTTTGGTTTGAAAATTAATAAACGTAATTAAAAGTAAATTTCTTTGACTGAAAATTCGTTTCTTTTTAGTTGAAAATTTTTTTTAAAAAATACTTTTGCAATTGCAAATTAAACTATTCTAGTTTTGGTTTGTAAATGATATTTTTTAGCAGAACATTTATATAATTCATTGAAACTGTATCTTTTTTGTTAGAAAGTTCATCTTTTGGGTTTTAAATTGAATTAGTTTGTTGAGAATTAATTTTTTTGGTTGAAATTTAACTTTTTTAACTGAAAATTTAATAATTCCATTAAAAAAAAAAATGTTATGAAAAAAAAGTTATTTAGTTAAAAAGTTCATCATTTTAGTTAAAGCTAATTTCTTCAGTTATTTTCAAAATATATGTATATATTTTTTGAAAAATCAACTAAAAAGTGTTTAAAATGTATTTAAAAACAAATTTTTTTGCACAAATATTACTAATCTTTTAGGTATATGGTTAGTTTCATACCTAGAAGAATTTAGAAAATGGGAAATTAATTTTGTGTTAATTGAACTTCTTTTACCATTTAAATTAAGCGCCCTTTCAGAATTGAAGCGATACAGTTTCCCGCGAAATTTAAATACTTTAATTATTATTAATAAAGAAAGAAAAAATATATTTTTACATCCTTATTAAAAATACTTATAAATGCTGATTAAATTTTTAAAGCACATAAAGATCGAGCATATTCTCATGCTTGTGAATTTTCGTTTACTAAAGCATAATTTAGTACATAAGAACTTCTAAAGATGGCTCTGCATCATATATACTGCAGCGCAAAAATTTCTAATATGTAATTTGAGGATCGAAATCATCGTTAGATTTTTTCGATTCGTGCATTAAAAGTGTCCATGCACTCTAGCCTTCAAAATTTAGTGGTAGGTTTTTTCAAATTAAACATGGCGGCATCCAATATGGAGGCTCAAATAATACATTTTTTAAACTTTTTCGGTACTTTTTCCTGCACTAACATTTTTTTTTTTATTTTTGATAAAAATTAGTGCAAAATAGGTTTTTTGCGTCGCTGATTCAGAATCTGCTATCAGATTTTCAAAATTCAAGATGGCGGATCCAATATGGCTGCCAAAAATTTCAAAAAAATATTTAATTTTCATGAAAATTCGTATGAGGGGGTTTTACGGATCGCTGATTACGATTCTGTTACCAGATGTTTAAAATTCAAGATGGCGGATCCAATATGGCTGCCAAAAAAAACAAACTTTTTTCCATGAATCATGGCATGTGCTTTATTAAAGTGCAAAAAACTTAAATCTCGGGCAATCTCTCGATATTCAATATACGAGAACGCATTGCAATGCAATGGAAGTTTTGTATTTATTGCTCTCTGTGAAGATATGGTCCATCCGCGTGATTTACATTTATCCGATTTAGTTACCATTCCGATAATGAAACATTTTTCAGGGATATTTAATCTTCCTATATTTCTTGTTGGTAGGTTGCGGATTTTTTTGGAAAATAAATCTATTTTTATTCAAATGCATTATTGAATAAACAGATCATCTTTTATTAATTTACTTTACTTTTTTCACTATGCAACTAAAAATAATTCGGTTCTAAACATTTTGCTACGATACTATAATTCCTTTACTTTATACATTTTCAAAGAGATTAAACAAGTCAAAGTATGGTAAAAGCTTATTTTAACGAAAAAGAAAAAAATGTCGACGTTTTTAAATAATTTTGACAGATTTGGGATACATTTTTTTTTAATTTTTGGGAAAATTCTAAACATTGAATGTTTAGTTTTGAAAGTATGATTTCAAGTTTCGAAGATTTCAATACGTTTGGAAAAAATATGGAAGACTTGAAGACAATTATTTTAATTATATAGAATTAAAACAAAATGTATGTAAGTTCAATTTTACAGGGCGTCAAGAGAATAAAAAATATACTCTTAACATTCATCGGAAAATTTTGAACAATTTTTTTTACCAATGAGTTCTAAGAGAAAGTTGGAAAAAATTACAAAACGTTTTAAATTATTTCCTAAAATTTCAAAAAAGATATAATTTTAGAACTTTTGTAGGAGTTCAAAATGATGACAAAAACTCGTTAGGTTTCTAGAACATTTTGGTTAAATTTTTTAATTGAAAATATAAACTTTAAAAGGAAATTAAAGAAGGTTTCAAAACATTTTTAAAGATTCGCTTAAATTTCGAAAAATAGTTGAAGATTTTAAAGCAAGATGTTTCATCATGAAAACATTGAAAATTGAAAATAAATAAATTAAATTCTAGAAATATTGAGAAGATTTAAGGATAATGAAGAATGTTCTTAGACTTTAAAAGATTTAAAAATTTAGAATATTGTTAAAGTTAAAAAAAAACAGACTTAAAAAACAGTCAATCATGCGAAAGGTTTCAAGAGAATAAAGAAATTTAATTAAAATTTTTAGGAAAATTTGGAAGATTCTATGGCAATTTTTTACATTCAATATCATTTTTCAAGATTTTAAGACAAATTCGAGTCATCTAAAAATATTTGTATGAATTTAATTGGTGCGGAATAGATTTAAAACATTTCAAAAGTTGGAAGCATTTCCGAAAATTCATACAATACGTTTTATTTCTGTCAAAGTTCGAAAAGTCCTAACCACATTTTGAGAGGGCTCGACTTTTTCGTAATATTTTTTAAAGTAGGGTAAAATACTTTTTTTATAATCATCTTAATCCTGTTTTGACACATTTAAAATATTTAAAAATCCTTTCTAACCGTCTTAAAATTTCTAGAAAAGTTTGGCAGATTTTGGGAGAATTTTCTTAAATTTTGAATTATTTTTTTATAATTTAAAGTAATAATCAAGTCATCTAAATTGATTCTTATGAATTCAGGAAGTTTCGCATGGATTTAAGA
Organism: Druon quercuslanigerum; assembly: GCA_010014905.2. NCBI lineage: Eukaryota > Metazoa > Arthropoda > Insecta > Hymenoptera > Cynipidae > Druon > Druon quercuslanigerum. The sequence goes on from JAAAKG020015859.1 coordinate 12,275, forward strand.
TATTTCGAACCTTGGAAGTATTTTTGAAAATCCATAAAATATGTTTTATTTCTGTCAAAATTCCAGAATTCCTACATATATTCAGAGAGAAATCGAGTTTTTCCTAATATTTTTTAAAAAACTGTAAAAAACTTTTTTTCAATCTTCTAGATTCTTTTTAGACACATCTGAAACATTCAAAAATCCTTTCTAATCTTCTCTAAAAAATTGGAAAATTTATATTCATATAATTCTAAAGAAACTGATAATACTTCTTTTCTTTTAAGTAATTTTAATATTTGTGTGACAAAACAAATATTTAAAAGGATTGTTTTCTTACATTAAAATATTATTTTATAGTATTAAAACTGTAAGAAATTTCAGATTTTAGGCGTCTGTCTGTCTGTCCGTCCGTCCGTAAACACAATAACTGTCGAAAAAATGAACGGATCGGATCGCTCTTGTGCACACTTTTTTTGGGTCCTAAAAGAAAAGACAAGTTCATTATTCAATCATTCTTGATAAAAAATTCAAAAATATATAGAATTTTGAAAAATGTCGGGGACATGTTTTTAGATCTAAAAATTTTATGTACGCCTATTCATAGTACTCATAAATTGAAACAATTTACCTCACGGACTTTTTTTGGTCAAAAGCGATTTGATTAAGGTAATAGCATTTAAAAGATTTTAAAAATCAATCGAAAATCAAAATTTTAAGCCAAACAACGCACGATATGAAAAAAAGCCGAGCGAATACAAACATTGATTTTTGAAAAACCTACAAGACGATCATAACATCTTTTAGGATTTTCTTGAAAAATCGAAAATTCAAATTTTTATTGCACAAATAATAATGAAAAATAAGAAATTCCATTTTGTAGTCAATCCATGAAAGTTACGAAAAAAGACGAATAAACAAAAATTGTTATATATATATTGAATATATTGAAAATAATATACATATATATATATATATATATATGTATCTATTTATTCATATATATGTATATATAGGAAACGTAGTTTTGGTTTTAATGGTCAAATTTTGTGTTTAAACATAAAACAAAAAGTGTGGTGAAAAATAATGTTCAGCAATACATGAACGTATTTACTGAATTAATTAATTCAGAATCTACTTTCATCAAGAATATATGTGTTTAAAAAATTTCAAAAAATACATACTTATTCGAAAATTGGGTAAAGGATAAAAATGTTCTCCAAAGTTGGCGCGCGCATATAATAGTTTGGTAAAGAATAAAAGCTGTACCTTCAGTACAACAGATGTTTTTTCATTGACCATAAAATCATGCCTCTATTCATGAGACGACCGTGACTTCAGGTAAATGTAGGATTAAGGATTTAGTGAAAAGTTTTGATGAGCAGCTAGCCAGTTTATGGCTATCATACTGATTCATCATTTTTACAACTTAATCCAGTTTACCTCGATTTCAAGAACACATTACCCTGTTACGTGATACGCATGCAACCGGCATATATGAGGTAAATGACTTTATTAATATAAGGATACTACCGTATTTGATATCCAATCCATCGGATTTTTAATGTACTAAATGAAAAATATACACTGAGAGACCTTTTGTTTAAATAAATTATTGAAATAAATGAGAATTTAGTATATTATTGTTCCAAAATAGGGAAAACATTGTTTGCGTGCTAAAAAATAATATAGGGGTTTTCAGCTAGCAAAACTAATATTTTTGTTTGAAAAAATGGAAAGGATATTGTTAATAACTCTTATAAAACTTAGGTGAATTTAAAATTCACTATACTTTTATCGCATATCCATAATTGAAATAAAATATACGAATTTAGGGATAATCGAGGTACGGTTAGAAAAAGTCGAATAGTGACTACGAAAATACCAGACTAATATCTCTAATTAGAATAAATCGTAGGAATATTAGCCTCTTACATACAAAAAGTTAAATTATTTCTAAATCGCTTTGAATAGGAAATTCGTCCTTTTGGATTAAAAAATTAAAAATTTTTGGTTAAAAAGTCATATTTCTGATTCAAACATGATCTGTTTCATCAGAAATTAAACTTTTTTAAATAGAAAATTCGTGTTTATGGGTTAAAAATTCATATTTTTTGAACAAAAACTTATATTTCTTATTTAAAAATGAATTTTTTGCTTAAATTTATCTTTTTCTTCAGAAATGTAATTATTATGAATAGCAAATTCATCCTTTTGTACTGCAAATTCATCTTCTTTTAGTCAGAAAGTCATCTTTTTTATTTAAGAAGAAACCTTCTTCTTGAAAACTTGGATTTTAGTTAGAGTTTAACCTCTTTTTGTTCAAAAATTGAAAAATTTTGGTGGAAAACACATATTTGAAAGTTAAACATTCAACTATTTTGTTTGAATTAATCTTTTTTGTCGAAAATTAAGCTAATTTAAATAGAAGATTCGTTCTTTTGTTTGAAAATTAATTTTTTTTTTGTGAAAGAGTCATCCTTCTTAAGATTTGGCTTTGGTGAGTTTAAAATTCAACTGTTTGTATTTGTGCCAGTTAAGAATTCTAAGATTTTGTTAAAAAATATTTTTTTCAAAAATTACACTGTTATGAATAGAAAATTCGCCCTTTTGTATTGGGAATTCATTTTTTCATCCAGGAATTATTCAAAAGTCAACTTTTGTTTTGAAAATCAAACAGACTTCTAAAAAAATCGTCTTTCTGGCTTTAAAAATGTCCAAATAGTATTATTGTACTCTTAGTATTCTTTTTGGGTTGAAAAGTATACTAATTGGTTGAAAATTCATATGATTTTTTTTGTAAAATTCCATCTTTTTTCATCGAAAATTAGGCTGTATTGTTAGACCTTTATCTTTTCGATTGAATTCAACTAATGTTGATTAATTATTAAAATCCTTTTTGGTTGAAAATTCAACTACTTCATTAAAAATTAACTTTTTGGTGAAAAAAAAACTTTAAATTAGATACCATAAGTTCTGAAGAAACAGACTTTGCTTTCACTTATATCATCGAAAAATTAACTTTTATTGTGTCTTCATGTCCAAAAATTAACATAATTTTGATTTACGTTTTTTTTTAAAGTATAATGTATGTTATTAAAATGAAAAAATAAATAAATCGCGCATTCTTGTATCCGGATTTTTATTTTCTAAGATGAAAAATATAAAATTTTTAAAATCAATTCTTAACATTACGTTTAAAAAAATGTTAACGATAATTAATTATTTCGAATTAAAGGCCTTTGAAATAAAAAAAAAAATATTGAACGATTGTTTACAATTTAATAATAAAAAGGAATTAAATTTTATAATTCTCTAATCAAAAGCTCTTGCAAAGTAAACAATTTTATTTTGAGTGGAAGAATCACGAAATAGAATTATTTTAGATAAACTATTAAGAAAATAGGGCAATGTAAAAACGTAAGAAATTAAATATTTTAAGATTAGATCATTAAAACTTCAGAATAATTGAAATTGTATTATTTGTATTTAAAAGTTTTCAAAATTAAATAATTCTAATTAATAATTCTAAAATTTAACATTTTTATTACATAAAGAAATAAGAGTTTTAAATCAAAGCTAATTTGGCGAATTTTTTTAAATCAAAGAATGAATTGAATTATACTAAACAAACTTCGAAACTAAATCTCAATTTTAAATGGGAAACATTAAAAATGAAAAAAATCTACTCCAGAACCTTGAACCTGAAGCTTTATTTTAAACTGTCAAAATTTCTAGTCACAAAAAATTTTAATCTTAAAACTTTCTTATAATCAAGCCCTTTAAAATTTCAATTATATTGCAGTAAATTCAAATTACTAGAAACATAATAATTTTTAAATTTCTAAATAAACTTTTCTAAATTCAACTAATTCAATTTTAGTTGCAAAATTAAAAAATTTGAAAGAAAAACAAATTAAATTAAGCGTTTAATGTGTAAATTCAAAACTCTGAAATTAATTTTAAAAATTTAAATTACGGGAATTATGAATTTATTGCTGTTTTAATTTCTGTCACATACTCGAATTTTTGTCTTTTTGTTATTTTACACCTCATTTTCTATTTTTTAAACTTAAAATCTTGCTTTAGAACAATTATTCACTATTAAATTTTTTAAATAAAATATTAAAATATCCAACTGAACTTTAAAGATATTACATTAAAAATTAAAATAAATAATAAACGATTGGATTGCTGCAGTATGATTCCATTTTTTTGAATTTTAAAATTTCAAGCTTTGTACTTTTAAATTGCTTCATATTTGCATAAAAAATTAACAAGTACAAAACGGATTGTTAAGGTTTTTAATATAAAATTTTGGAATATTCAATAACGAAATGGTCTTGTCATTTTTTAAAATTATTTGACTTTGGAACTAAAATATTGTGAAATGTTAAATTTAAAACCTCCGAGAACAAGTCTAAAAATTAATTTAGAAAAAACCTTATTTTCAATGCTTTAGATTAAATTGTTTTAGAATAGCGCATTCAAAGTCATAATTTTGAATTAAAATTATAGAAATTTCAAATATGATAAATATATTATTAATAAGTATCATATCACGTATTCTTAAGCGACATTCAAAACGAGAAACATCGTAAAACTTTAAATTTTAATTATTCTAAACATTTTGAAAATTATATGCTTACTAATTGGGAACTTTAAAAAAAACTGTTGCTACTTTATATAGATAAATATCTTTTTGATATTAATAATGACTAAGTTTGACATAAAATTTATTCCTATTTTTAAAGATTCTAATTTAAAAATTAAAGGAAAAAAGAACTAATAATTAATCAGCAAAACAAATTTAAAAGTTCACAAAAGGAATATTATTTTACGGCAGATTGACAAAAGTTGAGTGAAATGAGGACATTTTGAAATTTGGTACATATTTTATAATATTTAGCATCTTTATTTAATAATAATAATTATTATTATTATTATTCACAGAACTAAGCAGATAGATATAAATAATTCATACAATATTGAAAATTGATTTAAAAAATCTGTTTTCTGACAATTAAAAGATTTTAGTAATAAAATATTGATGACTATTTAAAAAAAGACGTTTGTGTTTAAAAAAATTAAGATTTTACTTACTTGAGACAATTTAAGAATATCTTTAGAGCTTTTGCCTACAGATAGTTTCAAATTTTCACCGGAGTCGAACCATTGAAGAATCTTATTCTGTAACCAAAATTTACGTTTTTTTAATTAAGTTTTTTAAATGGACTGATCAAAAATGTAAGGCTTAAAGATTTTATCTGTGAATATTTTGCAATGAAAAACGTTTAAAAAAATTTTGTTACAATAAATCATTCAATTTAAATAAATAACTTAAAATTTAAATGCTTAATAATGTATAATTTAAAATTAAAAAACTTAAAAATGCAAGAATTTATTTTCAATCTTGTTAATGATAAATTATTTGATTCTGAACAAAATGTGTTTATATGTGAAAAATCTAGTAAATATTTACCTCGCACTACCTACGAACTCACTTTTTTTACTGTTTTCAGAACTTATTTTACATCTTGATTTTTTAAAAATTAAGTATTTTAAAGGAAATAAATAAAAATTTGATGTTTAAAGATTTTACCTGTGAATACTTTAAAATTGAAAACGTTTTAAACAAATTTGTCTGAATAAATCATTCAATTCAAATGAATAATAAGAAATTTAAATTCCTAATAATTTAGAATTAAAAATTAAAAAAAGTTTAAATTTAAGAATTTATTTTCAACCCTTTAATGATTAATTAATTGATTCAAAACAAAAAATTTTTAATATAAAAATTCCAGTAAATATTTTTTCTTCCACTTTCGACTGAGCCAATTTTTCCGCTGTTTTCAGAACTCAATTTACATTTTGGTTTATTTTTCTTCCTTGAGTATATTTTTTAAATTTATAGAAAGGAAAAATAATTATTAGAAATAATTAAGATTGTGAAAATTAAGTATTTTTAAATTTAAATTGCTTAATATTATAGAATTGCAAATTAAAAAATGTGAAAACATAAAAAATGATTGTCAATTCTTTTAATTATCAAATATTTAATTCAGTAGAATAAAATTTATTTGTAAAAATTCCAGTAAATATTTATCTCCCACTTCTTACTGAGACACTTTTTTCAAAGTTATCAGAACTCATTTTATATTTTCGTAAAATAATATTCCTTTTGTGCACTTTTAAATTTGTTCTGCTGATGAATTATTAGTCCCTTTTTCCTTTAATTTTTTATGTGAGAATCTTTACAAATAGAAAAATTTTTATATCAAAATTAATCTTTAATAATATCAAAAAGATATTTAACTATATATATATCAGCAACAGTTTGTTTAAAAAATCTACGAAATGCGTGCGTTTATAGTTTTTTTTTAAATCCTCAATTAGTTAGCATATAATTTTCAAATTTCGCTTAAGAATACCTGATATGATACTTATTAATAATATATTTATCATATTTGAAATATTTATAATTTTAATTCAAAATTATGACTTTGAATGCGCTTTTCTAAAACAACTTAATCTGAGGCATTGAAAATAAAGTTTTTTGCTAAATTAATTTTTAGACTTGTTCTCGGAGGTTTTAAATTTAAAATTTTTACAATATATTAGTTTTAAATTCAAATAATTATTAAAAATCACAAGACCATTTCGTTATTGAATATTCCAAAATTTCATAATAAAACCCTTGATAATCCGTTTTGTACTTGATAATTTTATATGTAAATATAAAGCAATCTATTTGTTTATTATTTATTTTAATTTGTTCCCGACTTTTAGTTGGAGATTTTAATATTTTATTTGAAAATTTCAATAGTGAATAATAGTTCTAAAGCAAGATTTCAAATTAAAAAAATAGAAAATTAGCTTTAAAATAACAAAAATACAAAAATTCAAGTATGTGAGAGAAATTAAAACAGCAATAAATGCATAATTCCTGTAATTTAAAATTTTTTTAAAAATTTTATAATTTTTAATTTACACATTGAGCGCTCGGTTTTATTTTTTTTCTTTCACAGGTTCTAATTTTGCAACTAAGATTGAATTAGTTGAATTTGGAAAAGTTTATTTAGCACTTTAAAAGTGATTATGTTTCTTGTAATTTGAATTTACTTTAATTAATTGAAATTTTAAAGGGCTTTATTATAAGAAAGTTTTATTATCACAATTTTTGGTGACTAGAAATTTTGACAGTTTAAAATGAAGTTCGCATTCGTTTCAGTTTCCAGGTTCTAAAGTAGATTTTTGTTCATTTTTAATGTTTTCCATTTAAAGTTATGATTTTAAACCTTTGAACTCTAATTTCTTTTTGTAATAAAAATATTAAATTTTAGAATTTCAGAAGCTTTGACTTTGAAAGATTCAATTTAGTTTCCATTATTTAATTGTTAAATTTTGATCGCGTTGAATTTAGAATTGTTCAAATTCATAAGTTTTTAAATTAAAATTATTTAATTTTGAACTCTTTTAAGTCAAATAATACAATTTCAATTCATCTGAAGTTTTAGTGATCTAATCTTAAAATATTTAATTTCTAAGGTTTTTACATTGCTATATTTTCTTAATTGTTAATCTAAAATCATTCAATTTCGTGATTCTTCAACTTAAAATAAAATTATTTACATTGCAGGGCTTTAGATTAAAAAATTATAAAATTTAATTCCTTTTTATTATTAAATTGTAAAAAATCGTTCTATAATTTTTTTTTATTTCAAAGGCCTTCAATCTGAAGTAATTAATTATCGTTAACTTTTTTTAAGCGTTATGTTAAAAATTGATTCTGAAATTGATTAAAAATTTTTTATGTTTCTCATGTTAGAAAATAAAAATCCGGAGACAAGAATGCGCGATTTGTGCGCGGAAGAATCTCAACCTACAAAAATTGGTCCAAGTACCCTATTTATTTATTTTTCGTTTTAATATCATACAGTAAACTTTAATAAAATCTTAAATCAAAATTATGTTAATTTTTTGGCCATGAAGGCTTAGAAACACTTGGTATCTTTACTTTATTTTGAATCCATATTCACAATAAAAGTTAATTTTTCGATGATATACGTGAAAGCAAAATCTATTTCTTCAGAACTTAAGGTATCTTTGAAGTTTTTTTTGTGGTACAGAAAAAAAACAATACAAAAGATTTGTATATTTCTTACCTTTTTTCTTCTGACGTTTCTTCTCGCGTGCCTGATACCTTTTTCGAGTTTTTTGCATCTGGGTTCTGTAGAACTATTTTTAAAATCTTTGCGATGGTTTGCATTTTTTCTTTTGTTTACAGCCAACAGATCAGGGAAAATTGATTTCTTTTTGAAGCCATTTCGATATTATCACTTTAATTTTTATTACTTAAAATGATTCTTGCGTCAAATTAGTGCCTATATTTTGA
>JAAAKG020015870.1:0-20648 GCA_010014905.2 Druon quercuslanigerum
AAGATTCCAAAAGATATCTCAAAGATGTCACAGTATATTTCAATATTTTTACAAAGATTTTTAATACTGCAAAGGATCTCAAAAAATTCACAAATTTTACCAAATATTTCTTAAAGATTTCATAAATCTTGCAAGAGTTCACAAAGATTTTAAACTGTTTATAATTTGTTTAGAAAATTTTTAAAAATTTCACAAAGTTTACAAATATTTCGGAATGATTTCACAAATATTTCAAAGAATTTATAAGGGTTTCAAGGAATTTTAAGAATTTAAAAGATTTCAAACGATTTCGAAATTATCGAGAAGATTTCAAATGATTTCACACCGATTTCAAGTATTCCAGTTATTTACAATTAATACAAAAGATACAAGAAAGATTTCACAACGATTTGAAAGATTTTATAAAAATTTTGAAAGAATACAAGAATTTCAAAGATTTTAAAAATGATGCATTACAACAGATTTCAAATGTTTTAAAACATTTAAAAGATTTTAAATTATTTCAAAATTTCTTAGAAGATTTAAAAAGATTATTAAAAATTTCATAAATATTTCAAAAGTTCTCTAAAAATTCCAATAAGGTTTCAAATATTTCAAATATTTCCAGGATTTCAAAAATTTTACCTAAAATTTTGAAGATTCCAAAAGATATCTCAAAGATGTTACAGTATATTTCGATATTTTGACAAAGATTTTTAATGCTGCAAAGGATTTCAATAAATCTACAAATTTTACCAAATATTTCGTAAAGATTTCAAAAAACTTGCAAGAGATTTCACAAAGCTTACAAATATTTCAATGATTTCAAAAGTATACAAAATATTTCAGAATGATTTCACAAATATTTCAACTAATTTTAAGAATTTAAAAGATTTCAAATAGGGTACAGTACTCCAGATTTCGAAAATTTCAAAACATTTAAATGATTTTTGTAAATAATTATCGTTTTTATTCGAAGACAGGGAGTTTCCGTAAAGAAATATAATTTCACTTGAAAAAGGGAATTTAAAAAAAAAATTAATTAATTCAATTTAAAAATTAATTTTAAAATTCGAATTGAGAAGAAAGGTGTTTAAAAAATCTCTGCTTCAAGTCAGCATTCGTCACAATTTAAAACTTTCCTCTCCCAAATTAAAAAAAAAAAGAATGTACTTCAAGTAGTTTTTAAAGCAGAAGTAGTATTTCAAAGAGGAAATATTATAAACTTTTCGTTGAAAATTTAACTTTTTTTTAGTTAAAAATTCAACTGCTTGCGGTTAAAAGTTAAAATATCCATAAAAATTAATTTTTGTTTGTTTGAAGATTCATAATTTTAATTTAAAATTCATCCTTTTCAAAAATGTAACTGTTTGTTTTATTTATTATTTATTCAACTACAATTGATGAGAATTCCACTATATGGCTAAATATTGATATTTTTTATTTAAAAATTAAATTATTTGTTTGAAAATGTATGTAATTCATGGATTATTCCGTATTGTTGAGTAGAAAAGTAATCTTTATGGCTATGAAGAAAAAAGATAATATTTTCTTGTTCAAAATTCAACAATATTGCTGAAAATTTGTCTTTTCTAATTGAAAATTTAACCATTATTTTGAAGTTTTGCATATTTTGTAGAAAATTTGTTTGTTTGTTGAGAAATCGATCTTTTTCTTTGAAAGTTGATCTCCGCGTTTCAAATTTTTCTTTTTTGTTAAAAATTCAAGTATTCCAGTTAAATATTTATAATTTTAATTGAAAATTCATCTTTTAGGTTGGAAAAAAATTACTTATTTAAAGATTAAACTATCTCATTAAGAAATATTATTTTTTGTTTGAATTCCATAATTTTAGTTAAAAATTCCGTTCTTTGCTTGAACATTCATTTTTTGACTAAAAATTTAATTATTTAATTTTTGGTTGAGCATTCATTTTTTAAAACTTAAAACTCAATTGTTTTAGATTTGGTTGACAATTTATCTTTTTTTGTTGAAAATTCAACTCTATAGTTGAATATTTGTATTCTTTAAGTAAAAATGCAAGTATTTGATTAAAAATTGTAATTTTTCGGTAGAAAATTAATCTTTTTGTTTGAAACTTAATTTTATTTTTTAGAAATTCATCTTTTTGGTAGAAAATTTAGGTGTTCCCATTAAATATTCATTTTTATTGTTTAAAATTCAAGTATTCCAAACATTTTGAAAATGAAGTTTTGCGGTCACTCTGATATAATACTTTTTTTATTGATTGATTTGCCTTAAATCTTTCTTGTTTAAAAATTTAATTACATGTTTAAAATTCGTCTTTTTGTTTTAAAAATATTCTAGTGGAAATTTAATCATTTTTGGATACAAATGCAAATTTTTGGTTTTTAAATAATCTTGTTTTGTTGAGGATTTTAACACTTCAAATAAAATTCGTATTTTTGGTTGAAAATATAAATATTTCATTGAAGGTTGAACCACTTTATTAAAAAATATTTTTTCTTGTAGGAGATTTATCATTTTAGTTAAAAAATCGTTTTTTTCAATTAATTTCTCAACTTTTATTTGAAAATACTTGTTGAAGATTCATCGTTTCAGTTAAAATTCATCTCGTTGATTATAAGTATAACTATTTTGTTGAAATTTGATATTTTTAATTTAAAATTCAACTAGTCGGTTAAAAGTTGAACTCTTTTGTTAAAAATGCATTTTCTTATTAAAGATTGAAATTTGAAATATTTTGGTGCAAACTATTTGGTTTTTTGTTTCAAATTTATTTTCTCTATTTGAAAATGTTATTTTTTGGGTTTAAAATTTAAACTTGCTAAAATTTATTGTTTCACATTTTAGTTGAAAAATCATCTTACGGTTAGAAATTCAACTGTTTTGTTGAAAATGTTATTATTTTGTAGAAAATCAAACTGTTTGGTTGAAAATTGAACTATTTCATCAAGAATTCTTTTTTTTGGTCGAATTTTATTCTTTTTTTTAAAGAAATTCGACTATTTCGTTAAGATTTGTTAAAAACTCCCCTCTTTTGCTTTAAAGTTTAACTATTTGATTGTAAATATAACTTTTTGGAGAAGAATTAATTTTGTTGTAGAAATTTTAAGCATGATCATTTTTGTTTGAAACTTCGATCTTGTTAAGAATGAATTTTTTTTTTTGAAAATTCGTTTCTTTTTCCTTTTTTGTTGAGTGTCAACTATGACATTTTTTGTTGAGAATTCATCTTTTTATTAAAGATTCAACTATCTTTTATTAGAAATTCGACTTTTTAGGCACAAACTTCAAGTATTTGGTTTGAAAAACAACTATTTTGTTGTAAATTTATCATTGTAGGTTAAAAATTCAACGTTTTTGTTAAAAATTAAACTATTTTGTTCAAAATTAAATTATTTTCTTGAAAATTGAAAAATTCATCTTTTTTTGGTCGAAATATCCAATTTTTTGATTAAAAATTCGTTTTTGTTTTTTGAAATCTCGACAATGACATTTTTTTATTAGAAATTCGACCATTTTGTTGATATTTAAATTATTTGATTTATAGATTTGTTGAAAAATTGGCTTTGTCTACTTTAAAGTGCAACTATTCATTGTACTATTCATTGTAATTTATTTTTTTGGTTGAAAATTCGACTATTTGGATGAAAAAATGATCTTTCCAAGTTTAAACTTCAAGTATTTTGTTAAAAATTCAACTGTATTATTGAAAATTTGTCTTTGTAGGTTGAAAATTAAACTATATTAAAAGTCATCCTTTTTGTTGACAAATTTAACTATTTTGGTTGAAAATTCGTTTTTTTGTTGCTGAACGTTTGCTTGAAAATTTAACTATTTCGTTTAAAGTTCCGATATTTTGTTAAAAATTGGTCTCTTTTACTTTAAAGTTCAATTGCTTTATCGTGTATGCAACTGTTTTGTTAAAAATATATTTTTTGAAATTTAACTATTTTAGTGTAATTTTGTCTATTTTGTTGAAAATTCATTTTTATATTTTGAAAATGCAAACATTTTGATTAAAAATTCAAATTATCTTGATAAAAATTAAATTATTTGGTTAAAAATTTGAAATATTTTGTTAAACATTCATCTTTTTTGGACCAAAATTTAACTATTTTTGTTGAAAATTATTTTTTTTCTTTTTAATGTCAACTATGAAATTTTTCGTTGCGATTTAATTCTTTTTTTAGGACTCAACTTTCTTTTAAAAAATTCGTCTTTTTTTAAAAATACATCTGTTTTTGATTAAAGATGTTTCTTTTTTTATTAAAAATTGAACCATTTGTTTGAAAATACAACTATTTGGTTTAAAGTACCACTATTTTGTTGAAAATTCCCCTCTTTTGCTTTAAAGTTCAACTATTTAGCTAAAAATGCAACTGTTTGGTTGAAAATTAATTTCTTTGTTGTAGAAAGTTCAATTTTTTTATAGCAACTTCAAGTATTTGGTTAAAAATTCAACTATTTTGTTGAAAATTCAACATTTTTATTAAAAATTAAAACTTGCGATGAAAATTTAATTAGTTTGTTAAAAAATTCGACTTTTTTGTTTTTGTTTCATGATAGAGAAGTCATCCTTGTGAGTTGAATTTTTAATCAATAAATTCGAAAAGTTTAACATTTATTATGAGATTTTATAAGAATTATATATAAGAAGACAAGAAGATTTTATGTTAGAATATTAAAATTCTAGCCTTTAATATTAATTTTTAGGAGAATGAAAAGTTGGTCAGGAAAAAGTGATAGAATTTTGAAAATGAAGTTTTTCGGTCACCCTGAACTAGTTTTTTTACCCTTATTAATAATTTCCTTTTCAGAGGGCCAAGAAACAACTCCAATCGTTACTCTTGATGAATTTGGAACAAAGGCCAGTCGTCTTTGAAGATATTGGCAGACAGGTTCTCGCCACTGGATTCCGACATCGACCGGAATATTTTATCCAGGCGATTAGTTAGTATATTTCTCTAACCTTAATTATATTTGGAAAATAGATTTTTATTTATTTTTTATTTATATTTATTTAAATTCACTTATTTATAAGTACAGTTATTTATTTTAATTTTATTTGTAATCTAAAAATTCAGAGAATTTTTTAAAGATTGTGCTTTTTTAAAATTGCAATGTAAAATTGAATAATAATGATTTTTCGTTTTTAAAAGTAGCTTTATAATTATATAATTAACTATTTTATTGAAAATTATTATTTTTTTATTAGAAATTATTTTTTTAAACTAAAAATGTAACTATTTTATTTTTCGTTTAAAATTAATCGCTTCAAGTTAAAAATTCAAGAATGTGCTGAAAATTTATGCATTATTTTAAAATTTCGTTCTTGTTGGTAGAAAATTAATCTACTTGATTAAAAGCTTACCTTTTTACTTGAAAATTTAACAGTTTGTTTGCAAATTTTTCTCTCTCTTGACTGAAAAATATTTCTTAGTTGAAAATTCAACTTAGTTGAAAAGTCGTCTTTTTTTGGATGAATTCAACAGGTTTTTATTAAAAATTAAAAACTTTCTTTGCTCGAAATATTGATTTATACATTTTTCGTTCAAAATTAATCTTTTTGCAAACGAAAATTAAATTACTGGTCTGAAAGTTGAATTATTTTCTTAACATTTTTTTTTTAAGTTGAAGATTCGTCATTTTAATTTAAAATTCATCCCTTAAGTTGAAAATTGAAATATTTTGTTAAAAATTCATTTTTCTTTTTTCTGGAAATATATTTTAAAAATAAATTTTTTAATATTTCAGTTGAAAATTGAACAATTTTTTTAACTGAATATTTAACTACTCACTTTTTGGTTGACATTTTATCTTTTTTAGTTGAAAGTTGATGTATTATATTAAAATGTTGTCTTTTTTGGTAGAAATGAACGTTTTTGGTTCAAAAAGCAATTTTTTTTGTTAAAAATAAAAGTAATTTTTTTAATGTTAAACTCTTTTGTTAAAAGTTGATCTTTTTTGTGAAAAATTCATTCATTTGGTTGAAAATGTATACTTTTTAATTGAAAATTCATCTATTTGGTTGGCAAATCATGTATTTTGTATAAAAATTGATATTTTTAGTTTAAAATTTAGCTATTTGGTTGAATATTGGACTTTTCTTATTTGAAAATTTAACTATTTCTTTGAAAATTCATGTGTTTTGTTAAAAAATTATATATTTTTTGGAAATAATGATTATTTTTGGTTAAAAATTCAACAATTTAGGTTTAGGATTCATAATTTTAGTAAAATATAGATCTTCAGTAGTTTAAAATTTAACTATTTTGTTAAAAATTGATCTCTTTTAGTTGAAAATTCCACAATTTGGTTGATAATTCATGTATTTTGTTGAAATATTATATCCTTTTTGGTAGAAATTTATGTTTTCTGTTTAAAATTCATATATTACAGTTAAAGATTCTTAATTTTATTTGAAATTTCGTCTTTTCGGTTTAATATTTAACTATTTCAGTAGAAAACTCATCAGTTTGTTTGAAAGTTGATTTTTTTACTTCAAAACTAAAATTTTTGGTTACAAAAAAAGATTTTCGTTGAAATATTAACTATATGTTTAAGTATTTATCTTTTTTAGTTCAAAATTAAATTATTTGTTTATAAATTGATGTATTTTATTAAAAATTTTATCCTTTTTGGTATAAATTAATATTTTTTGGTTTTAATCAATCTTTTTGTTTGGAAGTTCAACTATTCTAGTTAAAGATGTATCATTTTAGTTGAAAATTAGTCTTTTTGGTTTTAAATTTTTACTATTCCAGTTAAAAATTCAACAGTTGGTTCGAAAATTAAAATATTTAGTTGAAAATGTGTCTTTTTTATTTGAAATATCAAACATTTCGTTGAAATTTCATGTAGCATATAGAACTATTCTATTTTTCTAACTAAAAACTTAACTAATTCAGTTGAATATTCAATCATTGTATTTAAAAATACGTATTTTTGGTGAAAAATCAAACTACTTGGTTAAAAAATTAAATTTGTTTGTTAAAACTTTATCCTTTTGATTAAAAAAGCATCTTCCAGTTAAAAATTTCTTTTTATTATCTTATCGATAACTATATTTTTTTACTGAAAGTTTACCCATTCCATTTTTTGTTTAGAACTGATATTTTTTAGTGAAAAATTGAACAATTTTGTTGAAAAATTATATCTTTTTCTGTAGAAAATTATCTTCTTGGTTGAAAATTCAACTATTCCAGTTAATGATTTATCATTTAATTTGACATTTTCGTCTTCTTGGTTGAAAATTCAACAATCAAAATAAAAATTTATCATTTTACTTGAAAATTTATCAGTTTTATTGAAAATTGATATTTTTAAATTAAAAACTTAACTATTTAGATAAGGACTGTTTTTTAAATTCAAATTTGAACTATTACTTTAAAATAAGTATGTATTTTGTTCAAAAATTATATCTTTTTTGCTAGAACTTAATCTTTTTTGTTGATAATACATTTATTTCAGTAAACGATTCGTCATTTTAGTTCAAATTTGGTCTTTTTGGTTTAAAATTCCTCTATTTAAGTTTAAGATTCATCATTTTAGTCATGAAAATTTATGTCTTTTTGTTTTAATTCAACTATTTTGTTAAAAATTGATATTTTTAGGTCAAAACACAATTATTTGATTTAGAATTCATGTATTTTATTTTAAAAAATAATCTTTTTTGGTAGAAACTAATCTTTTTTGTAAAAATTCAACTATTCTGATTAAAGATTTATCATTTTAGTTGAAATTTCATCTTTTCGATTTTAAATTTTATTACTCCAGTTAAAAAATCATCATTTTATTTGAAAATTCATCTTTTTTAGATCAAAATTCAAATATTTGGTTGAAAATGTGTTATTTTTTAGTTGAAATATTAATTAATTTGTTGAAAA
The DNA here is from genome assembly GCA_010014905.2 of Druon quercuslanigerum. Classification (NCBI taxonomy): domain Eukaryota; kingdom Metazoa; phylum Arthropoda; class Insecta; order Hymenoptera; family Cynipidae; genus Druon; species Druon quercuslanigerum. The sequence goes on from JAAAKG020015870.1 coordinate 7,854, forward strand.
TTCTTGTATTATATCCAAATATTATATTTTTTAACTGAAAATTTAACTAATTCAGTTGAATATTCAATCATTTTATTTAAAAATTGATCTATTGGTTAAAAAAACTGCTTGGTTTAAGTTGAAAACTCTTTTGTTTAAAATTTATCTATTACACTTGAAAATTTGTCTTTTTTATTGGAAATTTACCTATTCCATTTCTGGTTAAAAACTGATATTTTTTAGTGCAAAATTCAACTATATAGTTGAAAATTCAACTATTCCTGTTAAAATTTCGTTTTTTTCGGTTTAAAATTGAACAATTTCGGATAAAAATCAATTAGTTTGTTTGATATGTGATCTTTTTTAGTTCAAAATTAATCTGTTTTATTAAAAATTCAACTATTTGAGTTAAAAACACACCATTTTAATCAAAATTTCATCTTTTTGATTTGAAAATGAACTATTTTACTTGAAAATTCATCAATTTGTTTGAAAATTATTATCTTTTAGTTCAAAATTCAAATATTTGGTTACAAATTAGTTTAAATATAAACTATTTGATTAAAAATTGATCTTTTTAATTTAAATTTAAACTAAATGGTTAAGAATTCATGCATTTTGTTGAAATATATTCATCTTCATAGAAATTAATTTTTTTAACTATTTCACTTAAAAATTTATTACTTTGATAATTGATGTTTTTTGGATCAAAATTCAAATTTTTGGTTCAAAGTTGGTCTTTTTTAGTTAAAAAATCAACTATTTAGTGAAAAAATCAACCATTTAGTTAAAAATTGATTTTTTTATTGCGATATTTAATTATTTGGCTGAGAAATTATGTACTTTGTTGAAACAATATATCCTTTTTTGTTGAAAATTCAACTATTCCAGTAGAATATTTATAATTTTAGTTAAAGTTTCTTCTTTTCGGTTTAAAATTTAATAATATGGTTAAATTTTATTTTTCTTTAGTTCAAAATTCAACAATTTTGTTACATAGTCATATATTTGGTTAAAAAATGGTATTTTTGATGGAAAATTAATATTTTTGGTTTAAAGTGCAAGTATTCCAATTAATGTTATTAATTTTAGTTTGAAAATTCATTTTTTAGTTGAAAATGAAAATACTTGGTTCAATTTAAACTTTGTGTTTAAAATTTATATTTCTTTTTAAATTCCTCTATTTCAATTGAAAATTTATTATTTTTTGTGTGGAAAATTAGTTCTTATTTAAAATTTACGTATTCCATTTTTGATTAAATATTTATTTTTTTTAGTAAAAAATTCAACATTTTGTTGAAAAATCGTATTTTTGGTGAAAATTAATCTATCGAGTTTAAAATTGAATTATTTGGTTTGAATTTTATATTTTTTAGTTGCATAAACATATATTTTGTCAAGAAGTTGTTTTTTTTTGCGTAAAAAATTAATCTTTTTGGTTTAAAATTAAACTAATTCGTTATAAATTGATCTTTTTTAATTTAAAATTAAACTAAATGGTTGAGAATTCATTCATTTTATTCCAATATTATATCCTTTTTGGTAGAAATTAATCTTTTTGGTTAAAAATTAAACTATTATAGTTTAAGATTCATAATTTTAGTTGAAAGTTCGTCTTTTCGGTTTAAAATTTTACTACTCCAGTAAAAAATTCATCAGTTTATTTGAAAATTCATCTTTTTTAGATCAAAATTCAAATATTCGGTTGAAAACGTGTCTTTTTTAGTTGAAATATCAACTATTTCGTTGAAAATTATTTTATTATATGCAAATATTATATTTTTTAACTGAAAAATTAACTAATACTTTTTGAATATAATAATAATATATATATATATTATAATATATTATCATAATATTTTTTTAATAATAAAATAACTATTCTTTGTGTGTGTGTAAAATTAGTTTTTATTTAAAATTTATTTATTCCATTTTTTAGTGGAAAATTCTTTTTTATTGGAAATTTAACTATTCCATTTCTGGTTGAAAACTTATATTTTTTAGTGCAAAATTCGACTATTTAGTTGAAAATGCAACTATTCCTGTTAAAATTTCATTTTTTTCGTTGAAAATTGTACTATTTCGGTTAAAAATCCATTTGTTTGATAAATGATCTTTTTTAGTTCAAAATTAATCTTTTTCATTGAAATTTCAACTATTCGATTTAAAAACAAAATTTTAATCGAAATTTCATCTTTTTGATTTGAAAATTAACTATCTGACTGGAAAAGTCATCATTTTGTTTAAAAATTATTATTTTTTAATTCAAAATTCAAATATTTGGTTTTAAGTTTGTCTTTTTAGATAAAAAATCAACTATTTAATTAAAAATTGATATTTTTAGTTCGAAATTTAATTACTTGGCTGAGAAATTATATACTTTGTGGAAAATTCATTTTTTGTTCGAAAATTCAACTATTTTAGTTGATTGCTTCTTTTCAGTTTAAAATTTAACTTTTTGGTTAAATTTTATTTTTCTTTAGTTAAAAATTCAACAGTTTTGTTGCATAGTCATATATTTGGTTAAAAAATTGTCTTTAAAATGCAAGTATTCCAGTTAATGTTAATAATTTTAGTTTGAAAATTCATCTTTTAGTTGAAAATAAAAATGCCTGGTTAAATTTAAACTTTCTGTTTAAAATTTATTTTTTTTGTTTAAAATTCATCTATTCCAATTGAAAATTTGTGACTTTTTTTGTGTGAAAAATTAGTTTTTATTTAAAATTTACCTCTTCCATTTTTGGTTAAATATTTTTTTTAGTACAAAATTCAATTATTTTGTTGAAATTTCAACATTTTGGTTGGTAATTCATATATTTTGTTGAAAAATCGTATTTTTGGTAAAAATTAATCTGTCGAGTTTAAAATTCAATTATTCTGTTGCATACACATATATTTTGTCAAGAAATTGTTTCTTTTTGCGTAAAAAATTAATCTTTTTGGTTTAAAATTAATCTATTTGGTTAAAAATTTATCTTGTTGAAAATGCAATATTTTTTCTTGAAAAGATAAAAATTTTAAGCGGTTTAAATTATTTAATATAGTAGCGACATTCATTTTACCTTCTTAACGATTAATTATGATTTTAGTATTATTTAAGTACATAATTAATCGATTATGTCAAAGTTTTCTAAATTAAACATATTAGTTGAACTAGAAACTGAAGAAAAAAAACTATTATTTATAGGAAATTCGCAGGAAATCTTTTTTTCTCTGGGATTTGAATAGTCACCCTGACTGTCAATTATTAGTTTTTAATTTTATGAAAGAACCGAGCTACTAGATATTTCTAATCATAATTAAATTTGTTTAAATTTTATAGAAAATATCACAAAGGACGATATCGTGAGGGTGGCTCTACGATTGCGTAAATCACCACCCAGTGTAGCAGCTCGAGGATTAGTTAGCGGAGTTCCAGCTCTTTCAGATATTCAAGCTGGTTTGCTGGACGCAAAAGGTGCGATACCCGGGTCACGGAGTCGACTTTCCCTCAACATTTAATTTCAGTAGCAAAGTTTGTTATATGTTTTCTTCATATTTTTTTTCTTTCTTTTTGTTATTCCCCGATGACTAAAGACTTTTAAAATAGGTTTTAAAACTCTCTCCAAAGCTCTTCTCTTTCTCAAAAGAAAAAAGAGAGTGAAATATAACGAATTTTGAAAATAATTCGAAAGACTACAAAAATAAGGGCAATTTATCATAACGGTCACCAAAACTTAAAATGTTTTATTTCTGCATGACAATTTTTGCGATAAAATTAATAATTGAGCTAGAAATTGAAAATTTATTAACGATTGTTGAAAAAAAGACTAATTTGTTTTGATGATTTTGTATTGTGATTTCTGTAGCATCCAATTGTTCGGAGGGGTGGATATTTGGCTCAAAATAAAAATCGCGTTTTATCGCCCGATCAGCTGTCGACATAATATTGCTTCGTATTCTGCTTTGAAAGTTAATTTATGTACATATTTAACAAAATAAACTTTGTTTCATTCAAGCCGCCTTTTCCCTCGAAACCGTACTTTATTTTATACTAATTTTTATTTTATATACAAAAAAATGGGTGTAATTTATTTCTAAATGAGTATCTGTTAAATGTAAATGGTTCTTTAATAATAAAGGCAACAATTCTGTTCTAAACTTTTTTCATTATTTTTTTATTTTTTATTAAACATTATTTTTTGGTTGAAAATTCAAATTATTTCCTGACATTTTTAAAACCATTGTAGAACATTTTAAAGAAATTGCTTTCAATTTTGCAAGATTAGAAAATTTTGGAAAAAAATTCAAGTATGAAAATAAACAGAAAGTAAATTTTCGAAGATTTCGAATGAAAAATTCGGAACTTCTTAAGAATTTTGAAAGATTTGGAGAAAATAAACGCCGTTTCTTAAAATGTCTAGAAAAATTGTTAAGGATTTTTTTTAATTGAATTTTTTAAAATGAAAATCGAAAAAGATTTCAAATAAATTTTTAAAATTTCGAAAAACAATATAAAAGATTTTAAACCAAAATTTAGGAAAACTTTAAGTAAGTTAAAGAGATATATAGAAGTTTTAAAAAGGTATGAAAATAATTTAAATTAATTTTAATTTTATCCGAAAAAATAGGTCGAACGAATTTCTCGAAAATTTCAATTTCCAAATGAGAATTTTTAATTCTAAAAACTTATTTCTAAAAAAGAAAATTTAAATTGCAAATGATTCTTTAATAAGAAAGGCAACAATTCTGTTCTAAACTTTTTTCATTATTTTTTTTTTTTATTAAATATTATTTTTTTGTTGAAAATTCAAATTATTTCCTAGCATTTTTAAAAATATTGTAGAAGATTTTAAGGAAAGTGTTTTCAATTTTGCAAGATTAAAAAATTTTTGACAAAAATTCATTTAAGTTTAAGAGATATTTAGACGTTTTATAAAGTATGAAAATAAACAGAAAGTAAATTTTCGAAGATTTCGAATGAAAAATTCGGAACTTCTTAAGAATTTTGAAAGATTTGGAGAAAATAAACGCCGTTTCTTAAAATGTCTAGAAAAATTGTTAAGGATTTTTTTTAATTGAATTTTTTAAAATGAAAATCGAAAAAGATTTCAAATAAATTTTTAAAATTTCGAAAAACAATATAAAAGATTTTAAACCAAAATTTAGGAAAACTTTAAGTAAGTTAAAGAGATATATAAAAGTTTTAAAAAGGTATGAAAATAATTTAAATTAATTTTAATTTTATCCGAAAAAATAAATCGATCGAATTTCTCGAAAATGTCAATTTCCAAATGAGGAATTTTAATTCTAAAAAGCTTATTTCTAAAAGAGGAAATTTTAATTGTAAATGACTCTTTAATAAGAATAGCAACAATTCTGTTTTAAACTTTTTTTTGCTAAATTTTGATTATTTTTACATTATTTTACTCTTCAAACTATAATTTAACTAACATTTTTTTTTCTTGAGTGAAAAATATAAGATAAGAAAATAATTTAACACTTAAAGTTTTTAAAATTTTAAACAGAATGAAAATTTTAGAAAATATATTCTAAAGGTTTTAAGGAAAATAAACAACTTTTCTTAAAATTTCTGGGAACATTTTTAATGATTTTTTTTTGTTTAAATTTAATTTTAGGATAAAATTGAATAAGATTTCCAATGATTCCCTAAAATTTCGAAAATTAAATTCAATTAAGTTTAAGAGATATTTAGATTTTTTTAAAGGTATGAAAATAATTTAAAATTTGCAAAGATTTCACAAAGTTATAAACAGAAAGTAAATTTTCGAAGATTTCGAATGAAAAATTCGGAACTTCTTAAAAATTTTGAAAGATTTTAAGAAAATAAACAGTGTTTTTTAAAATGCCTAGAAAGATTGTTAAGGATTTTCTTAAATTGAATTTCTAAATAAGAAAATCGAAAAAGATTTCAAATAAATTCTGAAAATTTTAATTTCCAAATGAGGAATTGTAATTCTAAAAACTTATTTCTAAAATAGAAAATTTAAATTGTAAATGATTCTTTGATAAGAAAGGCAAACATTGTGTTCTAAACTTTTTTTCTTAAATTTTGATTTTTTTTTAGATTATTTTTTTCTTCAAACTATAATTTAACTTACATTTTTTTTCTTTCTTGAGTGAAAAATATTTGTTGGTAGAAAATTCAAATGATTTCCTGAAATTTCGAAAAAGAATATAGAAGATTTTAAAACAAGAAGAAATTTATTTAAGTTTATTATATATTTAGATGTTATAAAAGTACGAAAATAATTTAAAACTCGAAAATATTTCTAAAAGTTTGGAACTTTTCAAGAATTGTAAAAGGTTTTAATAAAATAAACAACTTTTCTTAAAATTGCTGCAAAATTTTTTATGATTTTTTTAAATTGAATTTTAAAAGAAAATTGAAAAAGATTTCAAACGAATTCCTAAAATTTTGAAAAAGAATGTAAAAGATTTTAAAGAAAAATTGAGAAAAACTTTAAGGAAGTAAGTAATTTCCATTTCCAAATGAGGAATTTTAATTTTAAAAACTTATTTCTAAAAGAGAAAATTTCAATTGTAAATGATTTTTTAATAATAAAAGTAACAATTCTGTTCTAAACTTTTTTCTTAAATTTGGAATTTTTATTAAACATTATTTTTCTCTTCAAACTATAATTTAACTAAAATTTTTTTTTTAGTGAAAAATATTTAATGGTTGAAAATTCAAATGATTTCCTGAAATTTCGAAAAAGAATAAAGAATATTTTAAAGCTGAATTTTTGAAAAAATTAAAATAAGTTTAAGAGATCTTTACAAGTTTGAAAAAATATAAGCAAATAATTTAACACTCAAGGTTTGCAAAATTTTAAACAGAATGAAAATTTTTGAAAATATATTTTAAAGGTTTTAAGGAAAATAAACAACTTTTCTTAACATTTCTGGGAACATTTTTAATTAATTTTTTTGAAAACTTAATTTTAAGATAAAGATGAAAAAGATTTCAAATGATTCCCTAAAATTTTGAAAAAGAACATAGAAGATTTTAAAACAAGAAAAAATTTATGTAAGTTTAAGATATATTTATATGTTTCAAAAGATACGAAAATAATTTGAAACTCGAAAAGATTTCAAAAAGTTTTCCCAGAATGTAATTTTTTGAAGATTTTGTATAAAAAGATCGGAACTTTTCAAGAATTTTAAAATGTTTTTTATGAAAATAAACAACTTTTCCTAAAATTCTTTAGAAAATTGTTTATGATTTTTTTTAAATTGAATTTTAAAAGAAAATTGAAAAAGATTTCAAACGAATTTCGAAAAAAAAATATAAAAGGTTTTAAAGAAAAGTTTAGAAAAACTTTAAGCAAGTTAAAGAGATATATAGGATTTTTTTTTTAAAAAGATAAAAAAATAATTTAAAACTAATTTTTATTTTATTCGAAAAAATGGGTCGATCGAATTTCTTGAAAATTTCAATTTCCAAATGAGGAATTTTAATTCTAAAAACTTATTTCTAAAAGAGAAAATTCAAATTGTAAATGATTCTTTAATAAGAAAGGCAACAATTCTATTCTAGACTTTTTATCTTAAATTAAAATTTTTTATTAAACATTATTTTTCTCTTCAAACTATAATTTAACTAAAATTTTTTTTTAGTGAAAAATATTTAATGGTTGAAAATTCAAATGATTTCCTGAAATGTCGAAAAAGAATAAAGAAGATTTTAAAGCAGAAATTTTGAAAAAATTAAAATAAGTTGAAGAGATCTTTAGAAGTTTGAAAAAATATAAGAAAATAATTTAACACTCAAGGTTTTCAAAATTTTAAACAGAATGAAAATTTTTGAAAATATATTTTAAAGGTTTTAAGGAAAATAAACAACTTTTCTTAACATTTCTGGGAACATTTTTAATTAATTTTTTTGAAAATTTAATTTTAAGATAAAATTGAAAAAGTTTTTAAATGAATTCCTGAAATTTCGAAAATGAATGTAAAAGATTTTAAAGAAAAATTGAGAAAAACTTTAAGTAAGTTAAAGAGATATATAGAAGTTTTAAAAAGGTATGGAAATAATTTAAAACTAATTTTTATTTTATCTGAAAAAATAGTTAAAAACTTATTTCTAAAAGAGAAAATTTAAATTGTAAATGATTCTTTATTAAGAAAGGCAACAATTCTATTCTAAAGTTTTTCTTCTCAAATTTTGATTTTTGTAACATTTCAAACTATTTTTATTATTATTAATTATTAAAACTAATTTAAATTTTTAAACTTTTTTTCTTAAATTTTGATTTTTTATTAAACATTATTTTTCTTTTCAAACTATAATTTAACTAGCATTTTTTTTCTTCCATTAGTGAAAAATATTTATAAGATAGGAAAATAATTTAACACTTAAAGTTTTCAAAATTTTAAAGAGAATGAAAATTTTTGAAAATATATTTTAAAGGTTTTAAGGAAAATAAACAATTTTTCCTTAAATTTCTGGGAACATTTTTAATGATTTTTTTTTAAATTTAATTTTAAGATAAAATTGAAAAAGGTTTCAAATGATTCCCTAAAATTTCGAAAAAGAATACAGGAGATTTTAAAACAAGTTTTCAATTTTCAATATTATACAATGTTAGGAAAAATGTATGTAATTTTAATATTTCAAAAAGTTTAAGCAGAATGTAATTTTTTTGAAGATTTTGAATAAAAAGTTCGAAACTTTTCATGAATTTTAAAAGGTTTTAATAAAATAAACAACTTTTCCTAAAATTCCTTGGAAAATTTTTTATGGTTTTTTAAATCTGAATTTTAAAAGAAAATTGAAAAAGATTTCAAACGAATTCCTAAAATTTTGAAAAAGAATATAGAAGGCTTTAAAGCCTAATTTTAGAAAAATTGTAAGTAAGTTTAAGAGGTATTTAGAAGTTTTAAAAAGATATGACAATAACTTAAAACTTGAAGACATTTCAACAACATTTGTTAAAAAATGTAAATTTTCGAAGAAAGGCTTCAAGAAAATAAACAAGTTTTCTTAAAATTCCTTCAAAAAATTTATGACTTTCTTGCTAAAAATCTAATTTTAAGAAAAAATATAAAATATTTTAAAGCAAAAATTTAGAAAATATTTAGAGGTCTTAAAAAGATATATTCAGGAAAATGAACAAGTTTTCGTAAAATTCTTGGAAAATTTGTAATGATTTTTTGTTTTGCTGAAAATTTTAACACCAAATTCTTTTCTTAAAATTCCAGTGAAATTATTTTTTGTTTTGAAAAATTACAAATCTTTAGGAATTTTCTATGAAAATGTAATCGTTTTTAGGTAAAAAAAAATTATACGTATTTATACATTATATTTATGTATCCTCAAAAACAAACAAATTAAAAAAAAAGATATTTATTCGAAATTTAAAAAAAAAATTGTTTTCCTCTTAAACCGAAAAACTACACGATTGTTTAAATTTCCCCCAAAATACTGCATATCCGGTTCACTTTTAAAAGAATCGGATGTAGATGGCGCTACATGTCTTGTTTTTGTTTTTTGAACTTTGATTCTTGAACATGTTTTAAACATTGAAATTGACAAAAATGTAGAGTTTGAGATCTAAATTTAAAGTTTGATTTTCAAAGAAAAATAACTTAAACTTTAAAAAGTATTATTCCTAAAACTATTAAAAAAGAATAAAGCAAAATTTTTATTTTTATCATTTAGCAGAAAATGTGTGCTTTTATGATTTTCGTTCTCTGCGCAGAAGAAAAACGAATGTAATTAACCTGCGGAAAGTATTATAAACAAAAATCATCAAAAAAACAGAATGTTGATGAGAATGTCTCAAATGCAGTTCAATTCAACAATAAAAAACAGGTATTTATGACAATTTAGACTAAATTTCGTTTGGGTTTGACAGCTAACCTCAAAAATCGTATTTTTGCCTTTTTAGGTTTAATAATAAGTTACTCTTTGAAAGAAGGTCAATTTCTCATCAATCCATTAGAAAGTAAAAAACGTTTACCATATTTTTTCAAAATTTAAAGGCCTTAAAGACAATTTTCGAGTTTAGACTTTTTGAGGTTAACTTGCAAAAACGGAGAAGCTAACATTGAAACGACTTCGTAAAACTTTGGTAAAATTATACCTACCTGAAGCGAAAAAATGTATAGTGTTATGATAGCTAAATTACATTTATTGATGAATTTTATTTTGCTTTTGTAAATTCAAAAATTTTGTTTTAGAGTCATCCGTTTTGGTTGAAAATTCGTCTTTTTGCATTGAGAATTCGTCTTTTTGGGTTGAAAATTTAACTTTTTGTTAGAAAGTTCATAATTTTTCTTTTTTGTTTACTCAAAAACCTTTCTTGATATAAAATCCAACAATTTAAAAAAAAATTATATTCACTAAAAAATAAACATTTTTGTTGTGAATTCGTATTTTCTAATTAAAAAGTTTCTATTAAAAATGAGATAAAAATAATATTTAATCAATAAATTATATTGGTTAATATTGTACTTAATTTTAATGCTGAAAATTCAACAATTTAATTTAAAAGGCATCCATGTTGCTTGAAAATTCCTGTTTTTGATTTTAAAATTCAACTGCTTATGAAATAAACTTTTTTGCTGAGAATTTATATTTCAGGTTGAAAACTCAACTATTTTGTAGAAAATTCAACAAATTTTATAATTGCTAACTCCAAATTTTCTAAATTAAAAATTCAAAAAATTCATTGAAAATTCATCTCTTTAGACATAAATTCAATCTTTTTTGATGAAAAATGTAACCGTTTCGTTGAAATTTATATCTGCTTCGGTTGAGGATTCAACTGTTTTAGATTTAAGTTTAGAATATTTTTTACTTTAAATATGAACTATAACACATTTTTTAAGAAAGTTAAACTATTTCATTTTTGGTTGAAAAATTAAATTTTTTCTTTCATGTGTTTTATTACAAAATTATCCTTTTCGTTTAAAAATTTGTATTTTTTTTAATTGAAATTTCAACTATTTTGTTGAAAATTCGTCTTTTTTGGTTAAAATTTTAATTATTACATTTTCATTTAAGAGTATTTAACTTTATTAAAAATTTGATGAACGGACAAATTTTAATTTTAATTTTCGAACATTTTTTTACAACCTTTTAAAAAAACATGTCCCAACTCCTCATGCATAGTATCCACATTTTATAGAATTTTTATTTATGGCATTTAATTCAAATACTTTAATGGTTATTTTAATGAATCCGAAAATTTGAAGCAGTTTTTTTTTACTTCAGTTCGAGCTTCAGTTTAAGATTTAGAATTTATCGGCTTCAAATTTTGTTCAAAATTTGTGTGTTTTGTTGAAAGATGGTCTTTTTTATCATATTATTCATTTTTTTTAATTCATTTTTTAACTGAATATTTAATATTTAAATTTCTCTTTAAATTGATATTTTTTAGGTCAAAATTAAGTTCTTTCATTAAAAATTAAACTATCATGTTAAATAAATGTTTTTCTTCATTGAAAGTTGTATTTCTTTACTAAAAATATAACTATACCATGTTTTATGGAAAATTTAAGTATTTTGTTTGAAATTCATTTTTTTAAAACAATTTCTTTTATCTGAAAATTCGTATTTTGGGTAAGAAATTATTTCGTTAATTAATTTGGTTGAAAACTTAAGAATTTCCATGAAAATTCGTTTCATGTTTGTTTGAAAATAATTTTTTTAAATTAACAATTAAACTACTGAATTTTTGGTTAAGAATTTATCTTTTTAGTTGAAAGTTCAAATTTTTGGTTAAAAATTCATTTTTCTTGGTAAAAATTTAATCTTCTTGGTTGAATTTTTTCAATTTAATTTAAAGTTAAATTAATTTGTAAAAAAAAAAATAATTTTTTTGACTAAAAAAGCATGACATTTTTAGCATAATATAATTGCAAAAAAATATAGTAAAAAATTCTTTGACCAGTTTAAGCATCTAAATGTCTAAATTCAAAATTATACAATTACAAAGTAGAAGCAAAAACGCTTCTTTAATTTGAAATTTGAAATTTGAAAATTGCTATTCTCTATTTTACAAAGGTTCCTTGAATATATTTTTTACGTTTACAATTAATTTTTTTGTTAATCATTAACGTTTTCAATTGGAAAATTTTTAATTCTTAAAAATTTATGTAGATTTTGAAAACGAAAGTCTCATGCTCAAATCTTGAACTGTAATTTTAAATGTTCTAAATTTGTAATTGGTAAATTATTAAAAGGCAGTTATTACAATTTCAACTTTTTCTATATTTTACAATTATTTAGCCTTAAAAGATTTTTATTTAAAATGGTATTATTTTGAACATTTTGAAAGGAAAAAATTAAATGCCTATTTTGAATTTATTTTTATCATGAAATAAGTCCAATTTTAACTTTGTCTATTTTATAGTTATTTAACTATAAAGGATTTTAATTAAAAATTGTGTAATTTTAATAAATTTAGATTTTAAATGTTAAAATTTTGCACTTTAAATTATAAATTTTGAAGAGCGTACTTCCTTTTTTTAATAGCAATGTGAATTTATATAACACTGATTTTTTAGTGCCTTTTGGTTGGAAATTAATCTTCTTGATTGAAAATTTATCTCTTTGATTTAAAAATTAATAGTTTTTCGCCATTTTTCTCATTCTTGACTGAAAGTTTTGTCTTAGTTAACAATTCCACTCGCGTTCAAAAGTCGTGTTTTTCGGTCGAATTCAACTGTTAAAAAAATGAATTTTTTAAAAATACTAAATTTTTTTTTGAAATTCTTTTATGTTAATAAATTTTAATTACTTGGTTGAAAGTTAAACTCTTGTTAGAAATTAATTTTTTTGGGATTCATTATTTTAATTGAAAATTC
>JAAAKG020015881.1:3256-20647 GCA_010014905.2 Druon quercuslanigerum
GAGTAAGTATATGTTAATATGTATGCACTTACTAGTAGATACTTTCCAAGTCTCTTCATAACGAATTTACCACCTTGTAGTGATATTATGCAAGGTGGAGCAAAACTTGTTGACAAAAATTGATTGACACCCATTAACTGTCCTGACAAAGCCATTCTTTGCGTAGGGGACACCCAAGATGGGTGAAAATACAAAAGAGATTCTGCTGGATCGTCTTCCTCTTTACTACACCTCGTTGTATCATAAACAAATATTATCATCATTTCCCTGTAAAATAAAATTTTTTTAAAATTGGGCGTCTGGTTTTCGGAGCAATTCGACGTTAATAATAAAATGGTTATACTAAAGACTTTAACGCAACGAGTTCGATTTTAAACATTGGGCCAATTGGGGTCCATGGGTGCACCTCTAGTTGGGTTCCCGATTTGAAACACTATAATTAGCCTAGATATTGATCTACTACACGTAGGGTAGCCACTCGATCAAGAAACATGGAAATGACCGGAAATTCGGAAGTTGTAAATGTCACACATTTTGATACTCTCAATGTGAAGATTCAATTTCTCCTTTAACATATTTAAACCATAATTTTATTAACTAATTTCAATGTTTTCTATTTTTCCCTTGATGAACAAACCTTAAGTTGTAAAATAAAATTATGTGCAAATTATGTAATTAGTTACATAAGAACGTTAATTAGTTAAAATTGTGTTTCTTATCATATTTTCTTAAAATAAATTCCTAATTAAAAACGTTACGCGATATTTCTGTTGACCCCCAGCCCCTTCTTTCCAAGTCGCGTGATTTATGGACATCTCCCGTAATTTTCTGAGAGCATTTTAGATTTTAAGAATGCGTGTAATATTCTTGTTCTATAAAGCGAGAATCATATAATACAATATAATGCAACTTTTACAATTTTACGTTATCAGTTTTTACCATATTGTACTTGTACAGTGTCCTCGTAATAAAATATATAACTACAAGTCAATATTTTGATATAATATGCTAATGAGTTATATATTTATTATAATTCATGTCAAGAAAAGTACCTAATTAATTTTAAGGAAAATCTCGAAAGTATTATCTCCTTTTGAAATATACATCTCACAGAGGTGAGATGACCGTCTCTAAAGTGATATGATCCCAACGTGTTTGATCAAATTTATAGTATTTTTAAGTGCCGTTAGAATTTTTCGGATTGAACGCTTCTAGCAGTAAGTGCCTTTGTGGTGCCGTTTCTGTCTCTAAATGATCATTAAGAAATAGACTTGATCCTGGCAAATTTACTCCCATGAGACAGCATTGTTGGTCTCCTCCTCACTTCAACCCACTTTACGTCATTTCTGCACTTTTCCACTTTCGCTTTTTAGCAGATTTTTTTTTTCGAAAAGCCATATATTAGGCATAACTCCAACTACCACGGAACCCCCTGCAGGGTGCAGGAAACTTTTCAGTGCCTCTTCAAACCTTTTTTGTGTACTTATCAAATTTTGGCGGAGATTTAAGCGACTACAGATTTCGAGATTTTTTTGTAAATCGTTACATGAGTATAAATTTCTAACGCTTAAACATTTTTTGGTGATGGGAATTTTCTAGGATGGGATTAAAATATAATTTATTTCTTAAGTCCTTAGGCCTACGCAAGCTTGTAAGGAATAAATTATACATATTTTTACAAAATAATATGACAACTCTGGTCAAACAACGTACCTTACACGTACCTTACATGTAGTTTCTGCAGCATTCGTTGCAGTGCCGTGGAACTTTACGCTCGCTACTTTCGTATAAGTACGCGGTAGAGCTTTTAAAATCAAACCACTTTTTTCTGCAGCACTAATTCTATCAATAAAAAAGTATTCGAAAAGCATGTTCCAACCCTTGTAAGTGCAAACGTTATTAAAAGTAAGCACCTGTGATATTAAATTTCCATTACCTTTTTAGATATCTGGACCTAAATTAACATATACCACACGTTTTCCGCCTGCACCATGTGTAAAACCTTTCCTGATATGAAATTTATCAAAGATAGCACAACACACAACAGGAAAGTCAGATTTCTCAACTCGGTTTTTAATAGCATCTGAATGATCAGTATGAGAACCAGCATTGCCATTAATACTCTCATAACATTTTAAGATTGTTCGAGGAGGTGGCAGGCAAGAATCAAAAGTATTACGAACATACATATATGCTCTTCTAGAATAATAATTTAAATAACCAGCAAAGTTGCTTGACTGAAGATCATACCCGCGAGGTAATAGTATATTGCGTCACAAGTAGAATTAGGCACGCCTTAGCAGCGGAAAGGTCAATGTTCTCAGGAACAGTAGTAAAATCATAGCCATAATTCGAAAACGCCATAATCTATGAATCTATAGAGTCCCCTGAAAAGTGAGCGTTCGATAGCCCTTTACCGAAATGGTGTAAGAACGTCTTATGCAGTAAATGTTTTTTTGATAATGATGATGACTGACCGAACGTTCTTCTTTTTCGTTTTCTCCATCTATCTGTATCCGATTATTATGTATATAAATTGATATTGGTTCGCACATGATTCGCGCCCGAATTGTCAGAACGAGGCAAATGGAAAGATCACGTCATCAATTGTGATAATTATGATTGGCAATTTTAATAGCATTCTATGAGTAAGTGGAGAACGTCTGTCTTCGAATCTTCATCGAAACGGGAAAATCCTCATTCCTGTCTTGACCTTTTGACAGATTAGATCGCTACCAGAGATGCTAATTTAATTTATGTTTATCAAGTGAACCCGGCTTACGCAGAGCCAATGTTGCATTAGAATAAGGTAGTTTCTTTAGAGTAATTGTGTCAATTCCATAAAGTGAAGCGGTTAGTTTAAACAAAGGAAATATTGTGTGCTTTCAGTGTGGTTCTTTTATAACCTTTATAAACCACGCGTGATTAGATAATTCTCTTCTGTCTGTTACACTTGTGGAAAATTGATGGATAAATTGCAAAAACCTATCAATTCTACGCAACCAACGATTTCGATGCGATCTTGGGAATCTCATTTCCTGCGTTGATTTGAATCGATTCTTATCTTGTGGATAACCGCTAACCGTCCAAATCATCGACAAAATGCATCATCTCTTGGCCAACGAAGTGAATCATCAAATTGATGAGTAGCATCATCTGATTATAATTATGAAAATTGCTAGTCCATATGGTTTTACTTGTCTCAATCGATCTCATCTATAGATTACAGGGCATTATTTTTTATCATTCCATCCGACTTCGATTTTTAATATTTAGTCTCATAAAGACCGTTAGTCGGTTGACTTAGCATGTGTGATAGTGTGTGTGTGATGTTTATAGTAACGTGAATAATTTATATCTAAGTTAACCATACACTTTATTCGTCCGATCAGATTTTAAGGTAATATGTTTTAGAGTTTTAAAGGTATTGCGTGTGAATCTTTTAAACTCAATTATATTTAATTTAAAATATAGAAATATAATTGTTTTTATTATGAGTTTGAAATAAGCCTCCTTATCCTGGCATGCGGGGCTTTACAAGGGCGGACGAACCCTTTCCCTAGCTGCTCGTGGGAACAATAATGACAATAACAAAACGCCAAAGAGTTGTAACTGCGGTTTAAAACGGCCGAACGCGCATCGAATGCCAGCATTATCCCTGCTAGAGGAGACTTAATGATGCGTATACACACTCTAAGGTACCAGAAACAGCCTGAGCTTCAGCACGTTTCGGATCAGTGATTACGAAATCAACGTGCCTGCCTCTTAAAAACTGGATATGTGCGTGGAGCACTTCCTCAACCACAACATGAACAAGCTAAAGAAGAAGATGAGAAAGCGATATTGAGACCAACCGCGAAAATTGGCACCTTCTGAGATATCATAATGATTTCAGGAGAAGGAGGAACATTAACATTCAGGATCTTCCTAAGCCCCAAGATCTGGCTAAATAGGATACCTCCCTTAGTGAGGATATCTGGGAGAAGTCCGAACTCTGGACAATTAATTGTTCAGTTTATGGTGCTGCGAGAGCTTTGGCTGTTTTAAACCGAAGCTTAAAACCGACGATGGATCAAAAGATCAAAAAAAGTATGCATCCACTGAACAAGAGGATTGAATGGGCAACACAGAATTAGTCCCGTATTCAGTGTGTGATTGACTACATAACACCTGTTAGAGCATTCACGGAAACGGTTCGAAAGTTCCCCCAAGAACTGAGGACCTTCAATCATACACAGACCATGTCAAAGCTGATGAAAATCAAGCAGCATATGGTTGACAAAATACTGGATGTACTTTTTGGAAAGAATTATACAAGATTCCGTAAACACTGGAGTTGAAAAAAGGTACTAATAATATCAACCGCTTCAAGGAGTTTTGCAACTAATTTATAAAGTTTGAGGAAGACTTTCGAGGAGGTTCGAAGAACTTTCCGCTGCAGGGGGGCCAGATGGTATAAAGAACTTCTGGTGGAAGAAGTTTACATCAACACACCAACATCGGAGACGCCCATTTCACAGTGGCTGGTTTTAGGATGTCCAACCCAGAGAATTACAGGTCAATAACTTGTTTGAATACACTGTATAAGAATTTTTAAACGGTCTTAAACAACAGGATTATTCCAAGAATTGAGCCTGTGTAGAGAGAGGTGTACGAACAGAATGTAGCAGGATGCCGAGAGCTCCTGCTAATTGACACGTGCGTCTGCAAAGACGCAGCAGCCAATCAACGCATCTTGTCAATAGCCTGGATTGACTACCGGAAAGTTATCGATTCAACCCCTCATAGACTTATTATCTGTCTGTTGTAAAGCTTGAAAGATCATCCACACATAGTGAAATGCATAGAGAATTATGCCCCTTTGGAAAATTAGATTTACTGTCTCATTTGGAAAATATCGAGTGACAAAGAACAACGTCACCTTCTATGGGGCGTCTTTCAGGGCGACACCATGAGTCCTCTGTAGCGACACTAATCATCGCAAGCATATGGTCACTCATGTATTTTATATAGATGGCCCAAATATCTGCGCTTCTGGGCGTACCTGGGCGTGCCTCAACGCCGCATGCAGAGCGCAGCATCAGTGAAGGGGTCTCCCCGAAACTTCGGGGAGATCTTTCGGCGTTGAACAAGGTATCTGCGACTGACATGATTGCCGTCCCGGTCAAACATTACTGGTTTAGGGTTAAGGCCGTTGACATCACCACACGTAAGATCATGAATATGCATAAGAGCTTCCATATCAATTCATTTGTTCCACGATTATACATTTCACGCCGTCATAGCGGACGCGTGTCTTTATAATCGAATTGTTCTAAGTACAGCTTACATCGTTGCATATGAACACAAATAGAACACCATGTTGCTTTATTCTTAAAAACATGCATGTTTCTTTTTTTTAAAAAAGTTCATAAAAAAATTTCAAAAAGACAAACAGGTTTATGATCAACAAATTATTATTATTGGTTCATTCTCATCTTATGTGAATTCTCACTTTGCAATATCTTTGAATAAAATTTCAGATCGTGGAAGTAAACAAAAACTGCCAGAATCTTACATTCTGTTTAATTTTAATTTGTTGTGGACGTATTCATTGACCCTCATCCGAGGGTGGTAATTCCGGGTATCAATGCATGAAACATTTAATTTAAATCTTAAAGTATAATTCGGGGATGAAAAAGAAAACTATTCACATATTTTGGTAAACAAGTCTTATAATCTTGCGATCCCCAAATTGTAAAAAAATTCTATGAAATTCCCTATGCGTCATACGTCAACAAAAATACTGGTAAAACACTGGCATTCATAAAACGCTAAAGGCCATCTATAACATATAATATTGCGCAATCTGCGGGTGTGAATCTCCGCACATGCGTGAGGCTGCAGTTCTAGGAATTACTACACCGCAGTTAATAAACTTAGAGTCAAGACCGGAGTCCAACCCCTCGAGAGTGAAAATAAACAAATCCTTTCGTTTTAAGGTCGGGGAAATAGAAGGGACTTTACTGTTTTATATTTCAAAGGAAAACGTTCTTTCTTTCTTTTCTCGTCATCAAATAAAACGCGAGTCAAAGTCGAGGCAAAGAAGATCCAAGATCCCATCCTTCCTTTCTGCTTTGGTTCTGGAAACGTCGGTACTACCTTGCTCGTCGGTTCTCAAGCCAACTCTGACTTGCTTTTCTCGTCGTTCCGTTCGTTTCACGCTATTTTCCGTCGGACCTTCCGACTTTCCAGAGCGGCCACCGTTGATTGGCTGGTGTCAACGGGCGAGATCGAATGTTCGCTTTCCATCCTGTGCTCATCTCTGGTACGATCCGTGTTGCCGATTGGTTCCGTCCTACGGACTACCGAGGTTGCCATTAGTCGCACGTACTCTGTTCTTAACGTGGCTACCATGTCTTACGTCTAGTCGCCTCGCCACGTGGTGTTGCAAGGGTGGTTTGGTCTGTTACGGTGACCCGTCTGGTGCTACCACTCGCCGCTGGTCAGGTTACTACCGCCTGTTGCTACCCGTTCCTGGCCTCAGATTTCGGTATGCCCCCTGGCGTCATCGAGTGTACCTACGATTCTGCGGGCGCCGGTTGGTGGTACGTCTCGGGATCGACGCGGACTTGTTGCGGAGTCCCTTCAGCATCCGGCCCTTCCCCTTATGGTCTCTGGCGGACGGCTAGTTCATTTTATTGACAGCTCAATCTTTGTGAACTGTCACACGATCCATACTGTGAATATTTTTCGGTATTTAGGATGTTGGAATGCTGGGAGTGTCTTCCTAGTCCTCTTCAGATGTCCTTACCATCGACTCTGATCCCTCACATTTTTAGTTTGGGCATACTTTACTGTCGTCGCGCCGACGTAATCTTAGGTATAATTCCATAGTAACGGATTTCTTCCCGCTGGGTGATCCGGTGGCTTTTGATTGGTTGCAGAAAACCCGGTTCCTAATTAGGAGTTAAGGGCATATGATATTATACCGGACGTCCCGAACTCTTTTTTTAGGGACAATAACAAAAAAATGTATTGTGCTAAATAAAAATTTTATGCATGTGCACTATTTTGAGGTTATAATCATTTTTCAGCTCTCTGCCATTCCGATAGTGTAGGTCACAGTCGTACTGATGCTGTCGGTAGCACTCAAGAATAATTATGGGAGAGAATCATAACACACATAACCTCAAAATGCAAACACACACATAAACACACAGACATCAAATTTAGAATATTTAAAATTTGTTGAAATAACACACAAAAAGAGTCGGGGACGTACGCTAGCATCTCCGCTATCATTTCACAGACTTTAAAGACAAAATCATAATTATTGTAGGAAAAAACCGAGGAAATCTAACACTAATAAAATTGATACCATTTCCTAAGTACCACATACATTAATCGAATTTAGCAAAATACATTTTTTTGAATAAGCCCACAAAAAAGCGTCCGGGGAGGGCCTTTAGCATGTTCGCCATCATTTACCAAATTTTTAAGAAAAAATCTTTATTATGGTATTACTGTAAAAGATGGAAATAGATCTTTTGTTCCTATGTATTTTTATATTTTCCAAGATGTATGTAGACAAAAATACTAAAGTAAACCGTCACGCCACCCCGCTGCCCCCAAGTAGCAAAGAAAGCGGCGCGCCGCCCGCCGCCAATAAAAATTGCTCAAATCGTCACCGCTGATAAAAAGTCTGTCGGCGCAACCTTCTAGTATTAAAACAAAAAGATCTTCATTCTCCAATTTTTACGATTAAAAAAAGTGGATCTAATAAAATTTTAGATAGAATTTAGAAGAAAAATTTTGTTATATTAATTGCTATTGTAGCTTGTGTCATTTTTCCAAAAAGTTAATTTTTTTTAAAACATATTTTTATAACAAGAGCTTATGACACGACTTGTAGGTCTTTTTTATTTAAACATCGTTTGTCTTTTAATTTTTTTCGTCTCTAGTGTCGTTTTACCAAAAATTTAATTGTTTATTTTTAATCAAATTTTTTACGATTTAAAGACAATCTAATCATCCAATACCAAAATTATTGGTAACAAATTTGAAGAAACTTTTTCGGTAAACGTTTTTGTCTATTAATTTGTTTGTTATTCCTTGTGCTTTTTTTTCAAAAAATTTAATTTTTTTATTTTTAATGTTGCTTTTACGAATAAATTTTAGTAGATACATGTTTTTCACATCTTGCATAGTTTTACCGCAAAATGGAATTTTTGATATTTCATTAATTTTTGTGCGATTAAAATTTGAATTTTTGACTAAATTTAAAAAGTTGTTATGATAATCTTGTGGGGTTTTCAAAAATCAACGTTTTTTTTCTTAACTTTTTCTTATATCTTGCGTTATTATGCTTAAAATGTTTATTTTCCTTTTTTTCGAAAATTCTGTAACTATGATCATTTTCTTTTCATTGGAATAAGTCGTGAGTATAAATCTTTTAAGTTTCCAAATACTATGAGTATCCGTACATACAATTTGTAAATCTGAAAAAAAATTGTTTCAAAAATTTTGAAAATGTTCTCACTTTGAATTTCCATGAAAAATAGATAGTTGGCGGCGAACTCGTTGTTTCTTTTTATTCCTTAAAAAGTTTAACAAAGCAGAATCCAATCAGATTAATCATTTGAAAGTTATCGTGCCTACACGATAGGGACTATAGAATACAGACTAATAATTACAGACTACAGAGAGGAACCTTCATGAAAATTGTTTTTTCTGTTTCAGGGAGTCTCAAAACGTGGAGATTTGATGAAAACCGGGGAAGTATAATAAAATTTAACATAAGCAAATACCTTCTTATTAAGATTCAGTTAAAATTTATAACAAGGATTTTGAAAGGCAATAAGGCAAAGAATATTAGGCGGGTACTCTCCTACAGATAATTGTTACGAAATGTTTGATGATAGTCTATTCTAATCTGGAAATTGCAAATATTTGAAAACACAATTTAAGTAGCATATTTATATAATTACTGTAAACTAAAATGTATAATTGTATTTATTGTTCATAAAATGTATTTATATGTTCGTACATTCCTTCAATTGCTCGAATATTTGTTGAAAAATAATTCCGTACTAACATCCATTTGATGGATTAGGAGATTAAACTGATTCAAGAATGCCAAAAGAAAACGAAAAATGGAAATTCTTGCTACTAGTGCAAAAATTTCGTTATAGTCTAGTGAAAATTTCTGACTAAAACCTCGTGCACAGGCCTAACCTTGTATTTTGTCGAATTTCTTGATTCATCGTTCTTCAAGGTAAATTTGGGGGTTTTGACACGATTTTCCACGTAATATTTATTAGGAGTGAATTAAGTGCATCCTTTACAGCCAGCTCCCACTAAGTTCGATCACCCCTTTCTTTAATTGAAGCAAGTATTTAGGGACTTTATAGATAACAGCTTACGTGCATGCTGCATATGAATAAAACTCAGTGTCTTCATTTTCATTGTAACTGAGCTGAGGACGATTTTTAGGCCTATCACTTCTTCTTAATTCGGGTTCTTTTAGATTACTGTCTTGCAGTTTGACTTCAGGTAATAGAGGTTTGCTACTGTTTGGGATTTCTACATTTTCTGTGTTTTTAGCACAGTTCTCGTTATTTGTTATCGGAAATTTTGATTTAGATAATCGTAGACGTGAAACCTTAAATAATAATAGTTTCATCTAAAATAACATCACATGCTCTTTAAAACTTTTCAGTTTCAGGGTTCTATATTTTGTACCCATTTTGTTCATATCCAACATGAATTCCTTTGACTGATTTATTGTCAAATTTAATGTTTCTTGTTTTTAAATGGATACATACAGTAGAACCAAAGACTCTTCAATTATTTAATCTAAGCTTTTTATTATGCCACAGTTCGTACGGAGTTTTGAACTTTCAACAGCATTAATGGGAGTTAATTTAATTAAATAAGTTGCTGTTAAAACAGCTTCGCCCCACATCTGTTTACCTAAGTCTGCTTTAAAGTAATCTGATATTTATTCTCGCCCATTGTCGCTATACAGATTGACAATTTTAAAATTAAAATGCGTTTCACTTTTTGCCACAAAATCTCTAAATGCACTTAAGACTTTTGACTTGTAAGTTAACAAAAATATGACTGTATAATGAGTAAAACTCATTTTTTTTGTCTACAGTGAGTAATTTTTATTGTCTACAGTCGGTGTGTAATCGGCCCACAAACATCTGAATGGACAATAAACTAGGTTCTTGTAACATGGTCTTTATTTGTAACTTTATTAAATGGAAGTCTCACTTGCTTACCATACACGCAAGGTTCGCATTTCTCATATGTAGGCATGACGTCTTCTAGGTCACGAACATCTTCATAAAGTTGTCGATGTTTTATTTCATTCATTTTAAAATTACTGACATGGCCAAGACGTGCATGCCATAATCTGAAATTATTAGTTTTACTAATATTTATGTGACTTCCATTCGCCATGTTTTTATTTATTTTAAATATTACACCGAAGAAACCATTAAATGCTTACCTGTTAGAATGGTTTCATTCTTACCATTTTCTACAGTGACTCCATCAGTGTTCCACGTCTCGTTGCAGTTATCGATTCCCCTGTCTTTGCTACAGAGATCTTCATAGACGTTGATAACGAGCAGCAGCTCGTAAATAGATCATCTCGGTTGATAATATGATCTATTGCTCCTGAATCCGGCAAAAATGGTATTTCATCAGCATTGGTGAAATTATTGCTTCTAGTGCATATGTGAATCCTATCTATAAAAGCAAACCCATCGGCACTTGCAATATTTGTTTGCATGGTTTGCAAATTTTGTTGTCCTATTCTCTTACTGTATCTATCGTGAGAGAACCGCGCGAGATTTTCTTTTTGTTGCTGTTTTTTGAAGAATTTTCGTAATTTCCATTTTCCACGTTTTGGTGTCGTATTACTTCCACTTGGTCCCAACGCTGTAAGAACTCCGCTGGCATTTAAAAGCTTAAGAGTAGTGGTGGATTATTCTTTTGTTCGTATTTTGACATCATGGTCCAAAAGTCGCGTTTTTACAAAAGCTAGAGTCATCCTATCATCAACCAA
The DNA here is from genome assembly GCA_010014905.2 of Druon quercuslanigerum. Classification (NCBI taxonomy): domain Eukaryota; kingdom Metazoa; phylum Arthropoda; class Insecta; order Hymenoptera; family Cynipidae; genus Druon; species Druon quercuslanigerum. Next base: position 14,316 of record JAAAKG020015881.1, read on the forward strand.
TGTTTTCAGAGCTGTTGCGATGCCATCGTAAGTACTGGGTAAGGTTCATAACAAATGAGAAATTTTGTCTACCTCATCCAGTGAAGCACCTGCTGCTATTAAATCAACAATAATAGTGTCAAATTTGGTAAAATGTTGTAGCAGGGTAACTTCCCCTTGCAATTTCAGTCTCAAGAGTTACTTACGTAAAGCCAGTCGAGTTGCAAGACTACGTATTTGCTAAATAGCGTTTAAAGTCAGATAAATGTCTCTTGCAATTGCGTTTACTTTAGCAAAACTGAGAAATGAGTCACCCAAATATTTCACGATTACAGTTTTTGCAGCACGTCTTTTTTACGCTATTCGTCCAATATTTTAGCCGGAAGATCATTGTCCGCAACATTTCGCATATTAAATTCCGCAAGTCGTGATTTTACTCAAAATTTCCACACCGTATATTTTTTACCGTCGCATAATTGTATATTGCGTTTTGTTAATTTAGTTTCGATCTTTATCAAGTTTTAATGTAATCACGCACAATAAAAATATAAAAAAGTATTATTTAGTATTATCGCGGTAATCTGGGCCATAACCTTTTAGGATTAGGGGTTTAAATAATAAAATTATAGACGATTTAAACACTGCGCTTTGTTTTATAAAGGCAGAATTCCGACTGAACTTAGTGTCAAAAATGAAATACTACGTACACTGAAGTACTTTCAATGAAATTATATCGGCACGTTTTATAAACAAGCTCGAACATGCGGCGCAAACAGAGCCTACATCAATTAAAATATCAAGACTATATAAGATTTTCTGCCGTTCGCGCTTTATTATCTCATTATAGAAATTTAACAGTGGGTTTGGGACATGCAGGTTTGAGGTTTGTGGGTTTGGGAATTACAAGTTTGGGGTTGGTAAATTTGTGGATATGAAGCTTGCGCATTTGGGGTTTATGGATTTGGAGCTTGTGGGTTAGGGGGTTTGTACATTTGTTGATATGGAGCTTGTGGGTTTAGGGTTTGTAGGTTTGTGCATTTGAAGCTTGTAGGTTTGGGGTTCGTACGTTTGTGGATATGGAGCTTGTGGGGTTAGGGTTTGTGGGTTTGGGGCTTTTGCAGCTTGTTGGTTTGGAGTTTCTGAGTTTGCTGATATAGAGCTTGTCGGGTTGGGGCTTGTTGATTTGGGGTTTGCCGGTTTGTGACTTGTTAGTTTGTGGGTTTGAGGCTTGTTCATTTGGGGTTTGTAAGTTTGAGGACGAAATGTATGCAGAAATTCCAGGTTTTCAATCACTTTTTAATTTCACTACAAATTCTGACGTGCTGGCTCAATTATGCGGATGGATTCGTTTTCAGCGACCCCAAAAACATAAAGTATACCTATTAGAATCACAGTAGAGTCCCAAAACCATTTTGTGGTCCCAAAAGAAACGAAGGAAATTAGTATGGTTGTGACGAACCTTATTATTGTGACCAGCAAGAAAGATGCCTTCTCACCTGCTGGGATTCTTTGGTCACAGAGGTGCCTTCCTATCTTCCCCGTGACGCTGTTAAGGGTTAGGGCTTTATTTAACATTATTTATGTAGGTGTGCCTTCCATCCTAATGATAAGTTTGATTGGATTAGGGATTTGATCAATACCTTTTCTCTAATCATTTGCGGAGTTGCCTTTCCGCCCCACGAGACGCTAGAAAGGGGTAGAGGTTTTATCAACATTATTTCTGCGATCAGTCACAGAAGTCCCCTCTCCCATGAGAATTCAAAATGATAGGGGCGAAAAGGGATATAAGAAACGGGGGTCTCCTAGAAAAGGTTGTGGTGGAGACGGGGGGACGGGGTTTCTAATAAATCACTCCCACGCCAAGAAGGGTTAGAAAAGCTGGGGGGTAGTAGTTTTTCGGTCAATTTGGGTTTGAATGCCTGGAAAAATGTCGCTTTCTTACAATTCTAAACAATAAACCGTAATTTCTCCTAGTTTTTACATTGGAAATTATATTCAATGGTATTTTCTTGACTATGTTCGTAATTAACGCATGGAAATATCTCAGCAAAAAACAAATTTTAAAAAATAAACTTAAAACGTAATATTTTTATTTTTGAAAAAACGCTTTCTTCCAGTTTTGTTCTCAAAAATTCTATTTTCAGCTATTTTCATGGTCAACTTCATATTAAAGTTACGTAAATATTACGTACACTACGTTAATACTGCGCAAATATTATTCGCAGATGCCTACTAAAAAATCTAATAGGATCCCAAATGAGGTACTTTTTTGAATTCCTGTTTTAAATTACGATCTGAAATAGGATGGGAGATTTTTGTATTGCCACTTGCATTATTATATAGGGTGCGTTCCATAAGTAATGCGACTAAGTCAAGTAAAAAAGATTTATTGAACTGTTTTGCTTCCATGCACTTCCGGGTACGAGATTTTAATGCTTGGTAGGCGTATTGGAAAACATGCTCCAAGATGAACTAGTTGTGCGGTGGCGTTCGGAAAAGGCTCCATTGCATTCGCGTGAATCGCATCTATCCATCTATCCATCTATCCATCTATCCATCTATCCATCACCAAACTGTAAACGCTATCAGCGAGATAGCAAGAATAGCGAACAAGGCCGCTTCTTACTCAAAAAGAAGACTCCCATAGGTTTTCTTACATTGTGATACATTGTGTTATAAAATGTTCTCGATCCCCATAATTTTTCTGACCTTGTGACATTATGTGTAATACATTCTCGATCCCCGTTCTTACCTTGTGATATTTTGCGTTATAAAATGTTCTTGATCCCTCCATATTTCGAATACCCCAATTTTGTGTACAGTGTCGAATACCCTAAAACGTGTTAAATAGTGTTTCTAATCCATCCTTTTATCGTTTTGCTCCTCTCTTAATATGCCGAAATACCCTAAAAATTGCCATAAGCTGTTACCGATCCCTCCCTATTTTTCGATAACTTTTTTTTAATACTTAAATTCACTGAAATTATGATATCGATGCCCCTTTTTGTGTCGAAATATCGCAAAAATTATCGGAATGATATCCACCTTTTTTTTAAATTTTCGATACGCTGTTTAAAGTTCCAAACATCACCAACATCTTTCCGAATTTTAATTTGCGCACAATATAACCCACCATACCTCGCTTAAGTCCTCCCCTAATTTTTTAAACTTTGGCAGAGACCCCCAACCCATAAATTCTCTTTAAAAAACCACCCGATCGCGAATCAGACATAGAAAAAAACTTGGACCATGCGTTTTAAAAACAAGCTAAATAATATAATCTCAGGCGCAGGCAAATAAGATTCTATAAGAGAAATTTAGTTCTATCCCGATCCCGATTTCTTTCCTCTAAAATCAAAAATCTTTCCGCGAAACTAGTTCCCCGATACATCGGCCCCTACCGAGTCCCGAAAGTTTTATCACTCCCCTTCTGTGAGCTTTCAGACCTCACCGACAAGTTCATAGGCCAATAACACATATACAACTTGAAACCTTTTGTTACCCCTCAATAATTCGGAACCCTGCCCCTAGATCGCGATCCAACATAAGACTCACTAGACGTTCTTCGATATCTCCATGAATATACCGACCACATCGCGCATATCGAAGATAAGTGACCCGGCTTTTTCCCAGCCCTCAGACAGACACACCGGGTAGCGCAGGAGTCCTTGGTGATCCTTTCGACGGCCGTACTCAGAGATTGGCCAAAGGGAGAAGAGCTCCTTCAGGAGACCAACGACAAACTTGACCTTGTGCTCCGAAATCCCACAGAGTATAAGGCTACCGGGACTCAAGACATATTTTAAAAATCGATAAATTACCACTAAGATCATCACCCAGACCACCCCTCTCGAAGAAACCCTAAAAAATTTAAAGATCCCGACCCATTTCTAAACGAAATTTAAAAATACCGCGACACAGACTCTTCTCCTACCCTCTAATTCCGTCACGAGACGAACTCTTTCCCCACCCTCGACTTCCGATCAGATTCCCTCGTCTTCCTCCCCAAAACCTTTGATCCCAAAACCCCACCCCCACTCTCTCCTGTCCCCAAACGTCCCAACCCCTCAAGATGTTAAGCCCCAGACACTGTAGTTCCTCCACACGACGGCATGCTTCGGATGCTAGAATTGCCAAGAAACCACCCACAAGTACTTGCAATGCGAGTACGCGCGGACAGCCGCACTATGGCCGCACCTCGCCCAAGCCTCCCCCACACCGTCACGTGTAGACCCACTTTCCCTCCCTTTAGAATGCACTTTAATTTTCCTTTCTTCGCGACCCCAGTTTTTCTACTTTTTTTTCTTTTACTCGTTCCTCTGTTTTTCTTCCTTACCTTCCGTTTTTCGTTTAGCTAATACGCGTAATTGCTCGCCCTCCTATGAGTCTTACACATGAAATTCTTTGTTTTTTGATTTTGACACTGTGAGTTATTGGTATTTTTAATGAGATGACCATTCAAATATTAATTTTGGTAACTTGGAATTTTCTTTTCCCCTTGCCTCGTTTTACGTAAATATATTTTGTCTTCTCGTAATTCCGCTTGCGTTTGCTGCCTTCTGTCTCTTTTTCAACTTTATTTTTTTCCCTCTTTATTTTCTCAATTTTTATTAAGTTATGATTTAATGATTTTTTAATGATTTCATGATTTACAATCTTCTTTTTTCTTTTATTTTTAAATAGTCAAGGAGTCCCGAATGTTGAGTACCGAGTCTTTTAAAGTTTTTTATTTATTTTTGCTTAACTGGTCATTTTGGATTTTGGTTCCTGCTTTTGTTGTCCATTTTGAAGAATGTTGTCTTTTTTATTGTCTTGCTAGTCTATTGTATAAGTGTGTAGCTTTAAGTTTAAGAATTGAGGACTGTCTTAATTTTTTTTTTTTTATTAAATTTCCTAATTCCGCGTTCTCGAGCGGATAAAGGATAGAATAGGTTATTTATTTTGATCGCCTGAGACCCAAGGCACGTTCCTGGTGAGGATAGACCGAGGCGGTTCCCAGTCAAATTCTAAAAAAAAGGAGACAATAAAAATTATTATCGTTAGAAATATCTCTGTTGTGAACAGATGTTTCTTCGCTTTTTATGCCATTTTTGTGACTGTTTTTCTTTATCGGGAGCATCAGGAAGCCTACTTCGTACCTGTAATAAGGATAAAGGGCTCCTGGTCATCCACCTTAGCACCGGAATACAGCCAACCATGGCATCAAAGCAACGACGAAACACCGAAATACCCCAACCTTTTTTTAAAGTACCGATATACCCCAATATTATTAAAGTCTTCTCGACCCTTTAAGGATACCGATACCCACTTTTAGTTCCAAAATACTTAAAAAAATATTTAAATTTTCTCGAACCTTTATGTATTTTCGAAACCCCCTCTTTGTTCTGAAATACCTCAAAAAACATTAAAGTGTTACCGACCCTTTTATATTCTCGGTACCCCTTTTTTAGTGCGAAATACATTTTTTTGTTATCGAGCTTAATGCCTTTCGCAACAACATGTAAGCTTTTGTAATTACGACACCCCCCTCCCCCGATCATTTTAAGGTTCGACTGATCTAGTAGTTTTTGTTCACCCTAATGTTCTGTTTTAAAATTTTGGTTTGTCTTTTTCTTGGTTTGAAATCTTTTACCCTTTTGTTATCTTTTTTTGTTGTTATTTATACTGCTGATATTTTCTTATATATTTTGGATTACTTAATCTTTTGGATACCCTTAAGCTTTTCTGTTGTATTATCACGTGTTTTAGGTTAAGGTTTACCCTTTTAATTGAAGTCGGTGACTCACTTTGATTGAATTGGTTTGGTTTTGTCGCAAACAAGGACGGGCGCCCAAATATCTAGAGTTTTTTAGTTTCTAATTGTTAGTTCAAAACTTATCTGAATAATTATCTGTAATGAAGTCCAATTGATATAATTAGGGTGCCATGTGCGCTAGTGAGAGACCATCAAATTGGATGTTCTTTTTATTTTAAAAAGCCTTAGACCAAAATAAATTTCTCCAAATTCATAAAAACTGATGGCCCTTTCACCCCGTCAAAAGGAGTGCCTTCACTGAATGACTGCACAATATTTAACATTAAATCTATTCATACAATTTGACATGGGTAGAAAGGAATATTTAGCATAAATTAAGTGAAATAGCGGAAGAGGAAAGAAATAAGGGGAAAATAACGCGGGTTAAGTATGGCAGAATACAGCTGGAAGGAGTATAGTTGGATTGGGACGAAGAAAGGAATAGCAGAATTAGAGAGAATGGATAGGTAGTTTATGAGAAATTTGAAACAGTGAAATGTAGTAGTAATGACGAAGAGCTGGCTAGATCAATAGGGATCGAAAATAGTAAGGGGAAACC
>JAAAKG020015892.1:0-20645 GCA_010014905.2 Druon quercuslanigerum
CCCAACTGGACCAATTCTTAGCCAAGCACAACGCCAACTTGGCCAAAAATAAAACCACCAATATCCGCAAGAAAGAGCGATAATTCTTCCGTTTCGTCTCTGTCTTCTTCCGAGATAAGATATGAAACTAGGGGAAGCCTGCCTTCATGGGAGAACAGCTTACTCTTGCGCCCTATAGCGGAACCAGTCTGAACCAATCCTTCCTTCTCTTTCTATCTTAGGAGGAAGAAGGACTATAATCATCACGCACCCAAACGAGGAGGATATGTAAGTCCATATCAATCCTACATGGAAATTACTTCATAATAAATGAAATCAGGTAAAATTATCTACAAAATAAAAAAAGTTTTCTTTTTATTTTACTCTATGTGACACTAAGTTTATTGTATATAAAATGCTGGCTTGAAATCAAGGTTAAAATAGTTAATGTAGGAGAAAAGACTAATCGAATTTTCTAAAAAAAGAAGGAAGTTTGTTTGAGATAATTTTACATTGCAAAATATTTGTTATTAAGCTTCAAAGGGAATGTAGGAATATCTGTAAATTATTTGTTTGAATTTCGCGATGACGATAAAAATCCTCAACCAAGAAGATTAAATTTATATCAAAAAGAGATCAGTTTTCTAGACAAAAAGTAATATTACAAATTTCGATTTAAAAAATTAGTTTTCCATAACAAAACTAAGTTTTTAATTTATAATTTTATTTTTTAATTTTAACGTACTTTTTAGCCTAATGTTTAAATATTTAACCAAAAAGGTTAATTTGCACCTAGAACGAACGACTTCATAAGCTGTAATTTGGCGATTGTGAATTCTCTCTCGTTAAAGCTCTTTTGGCTCAATTGAATTTGTCCAGCATGATAAATTTTCTATGTTCAACTTTTTTATATAAAATATATATCATATTTATTTCGATATCTCAATCTGGGATTGCTTATTCAGATATTGAAAAATAAAGTGAATGTTGACTTTTTTCATATTGTTCTTTCTTTGGCTCAAAATATTCATTTTCGTTTTATTTTATTATTTTTTTTTATTTAGAAATTTGAATACATCTATTAACTTTTGTGTACTATGAACAGTAGTACATAGAATTGTCAAATCTTAAAAAAGCGGTCTCAAAAATTTTGAAAATTTTCTTTTTCCATTTTTATATTTTTCTTTAGTATATTAATGTGCTTCGTGACTCATTTATCTTTTGATTGAAAATGTAGTTGTTTCTTTAAAAATTCATCTATGTTTTTGAAAAGCCTTTTTTCGGTGAAAAATTCATCATATGTGCTGCAAATTATAATTTTTTTTAATTCGTTTTCTTTCAATAAAATTTAACATTTTGAATATTTTTTTATTGACTGAATAGTCTTTCACCGTTAAAAAATAAACTGTTTTGTAGAAAATTCCTGTTTTGAATTTAAAAATAAGTCTATTTTGGTAGGTGATTCAAGTAGTTTGTTAAAAATTAAATAAATTTAATTAAAATTCGACTATTTTCCTGGAAATTTATGTATTATACGTATGCTTGAGGTAACATAATAGGTATCCTTATAATTCTGTATGCTTTTATCACTGAGAGTGCTTATAATTTATTAAAAAAAGTCTTTTTTACTTTTATATTATTGATCTCCTAGAAGTGGTGTTGTTTTTGTTCCTGAAAGAAAAAATTAGAATGAATGATAAAACTCAAGAATTGGTGAGTTATTAAATTTAACTAAACTTTACTCAATTTCGATTAAATATATTTAGAATTTTTAAAAAATTGTATTTGCATAAATTTTAATATTTGAACTTTTTTTACTCAAATCCTTTCAGCCTTTTAAAAATAATACATTTTAGCATTGTTACTTATACCTTTAAAAATCAAAAAGTTCTAATTTAAATTGCATGATTGGAAGCTATAAAAGGGAAAAATGAAAATATAGAACATTAATTTAAAATAGTTAAATTTTCCTCTATTTTGAATTTTTACAACGCGTTTGTTTACATTTCATTTTAAAACCCAAATTTTTATACATTATAATTGTATAAAGACGTTGAAAATAAAACATTTTGCTCTTTTGTACGTTAAAATTAAAAAATAAAATTATAAATTAAAAACTTATTTTTGTTATTGAAAATTAATTTTTTAAATCGAAATTTGTAATATTACTTTATATATAGAAAACTGATCTCTTTTTAATATAAATTTAATCTTCTTGATTGAGGATTTTTATCGTCATCGCGAAATTCAACCAAAAAATTTACAGATATTCCTACATTCCGTCTGAAGCTTATGACAAATATTTTGCGATGTAAAATTATCTCAAAGAAACTTCCTTCTTTTTTTAGAAAATACGATTAGTCTTTTCTCCTACATTAACTATTTTAACCTTGATTTCAAGCCAGCAGTTTATTTACAATAAACTTAGTGCCACATAGAATGCAAAAAAAAATGAAACTTTTTTTATTTTGTAGATAATTTTACCTGATTTCATTTATTATGAAACGATTTTCATGTAGAATCAACAGAGAAAAGTATATGTGGCAAAAAAAAATTCGAAAAAGAAATTTTACTGAAAAATTACTTTCACAGGCCATACCTTCTTCATTAGTGCCAGTATATTGGTTTATATCCTTTTCAGGAATTTTTCTTATTTTATTTTTTTTTCTGGACTTAAGTTTTACTGTGTACCCGTGACGAGTAATGTTTACCAAATTACAGGATTAAGGATTTAAAAATAACGCGTATGGCTTTTTATCATTAAATATACAAAATAAACGGTCTATAAAATTTTAAAAAGTAAGTTGTTTTAAATAGGGACCTAAAGATTTTTTAAAAAATTGTTGGCCTAAATACGTTAATTTTTTAAAGCGATGACAAGAAAAGACTTTTTAACCCACATTAAAGAAGGGACTTCCATATGGGGTTTCAAATGCCCTTATATTTGCCATAGAAATTTTCTGCATGTATTGAAAATTGTCCAAGATATGGAGGTCATCACAGTTTTTAAAGTAATGACAAACCAAACAAACAAATTTTTATCCGCATTGATGTAGAGCTTTTCGGAGAGGATTTTAAATGCGCTTATATGCTCTATATTAAAAATTAACAGTACACAAAATAAAAACCCTCATTAACACTATTAACAAAACTAATCTGCAAAGCCATCAGCAAATAACTTAATTTGCAATATGAAAATCGATGAAGGTCTTTTTGTAAAGTATTCCAAATGCGCTAATGAGAAATCATTTCGCTACATAAATTTTCCTTACGCGAATAGCTTCACCTAATCTTGAAGCCAAATATTTATATTTCGTAAAGCATGTATTCACGTCTTTCAAAACAAAGCAGACAAGAGGACGACGCTTTTGTTTCAAGACAATTTTTTTGTCTGAGTAATGGCTCAAAGAACAGCTATTAGGTTTTGTTTTAGAGTATGCAAAAATTCTTCAGAAACGTATAATATGTTAAGAAATGCTAATTGAAGTGGCTCCATAGTGCGAAGCAAAGTTTTTACGTGGTGCGCACTTTTTATGGATAACGAATAATCGCCACAGGAGGATCCAAGAGAAGAGTGCACTCCTTGCAATAATCATAATCTGAATTTTAAAATGGTATCATAATTACTTCAAATTAGTGTGGGTAATGTTCACCCCATAATGCATGACATTCTCGGCTAAAGAAAAGTTTGCTCGATATTCGTCCTCATTCTCCGATACAAGAGAAGAAAGTGTAAAAAATTGTTGCGGCAACCTATTTCTTTTAGTGAGCTGATGAAAGTCCTAATTTGAAGAAGATAATTATAACGTATTATAGGTTTCCAAAGCACTTTTGCCTAATTTGAAACAAAACTTAATTGCGGCTCTTTCTCCCTTTTCGCAAGTTGTGACAAACTAAAAATTTTTAATAATTTCAAACCTACACTCGACACAACCGACTGAAGTGATTGCGATAAACCAAAATGCGTATCGATTTAAGCAGGCATCGAAAAAAACCAGTCCCGTAATTTTTTGAATGAACTGTGTATAAACTATGGTTATAACCAAATGGACACCTAAGCATTAGGCAGTTGATTGCCGAACCATATTATAAGTTCAGATTACCATTTAGCAAAACATAATCATCAGTCAACTAAATATAGCATCGCTATCTAGAATTAAAATTAATAAGAGTAAAAATCAAATGCGATTTTAATTATGTATATTGCTTTGTAGTTAATGCGCTCAAGATTAGGTCATTTACAACCAAAGAATAAAAGCGTACATGTTCTTTATGTATGTCAGCGCAAATTACCCTGGAAAAAAACTATCCGCCAGTGAGATATTATTTATCTATTTTTATTGTAATTTCATACATTTCTGGACTAATTAAGCTGTGATACTAAATTTGATAAAAATTGAATGTATTTTTCGGAATTGAAAGATTGTAATCGCTTTAAGTTGTGCAAATAAAGTATCCATCTATCTATCTACCTAGTACAAATATATTTATATTTATGGAATCTAAGACGGTTTTTTGTACAGAAATAATTTTTCTAATTGCGTTGATTTATATAAACATATATTGCTTTTAGATAAAAAAATAGCTTTCAACGGCAATTTCAATTCCCCGAAAGAATATTTGTGAATTTAAATTTTTTAAATCTGTTTCAAAGACTAGGAAAAAATACATCTTTTAGGATTAAATATGCATTTATTTTCATATAATTAATTGAAAAACATTACGATTATTTCTTTCAACTAACAATTGATGTAGTAGATAAGATATAAAATTGTTTGTCTTTCAAGGTCATTTCTCATGGAGTAGAATAAATCGAGATTTCGAAACGAGACCGTTTATTTGTACAAAGCAAATCTTCATTCTTCGAAGATTCATTTTAAAATGCCTATAAATTGTAAGTGTGTTCTTCTTACATAATATGCGTATTAAATTTTAAGTTATTTGTCAGAAACACGTGCAAATTATGTGTGGAAATAAAGAAGGGGCGGATTTGTGAAAACTTACCGATGAAAAGTTTTTATTGAAAGAAATAAATAAATTTTAAGATATTAGAATTGAGAAAAAAGTCAAATACAAATTCCGTCGGTTATATAAAAATTGCATTTTTTTTATTAAAAAGATGAATTTATAAATATTTAATTGATTCTTTGATCAATAGGATGAAGTTCGGATCAGGTAAGATTAATTTTGCAACAAGAAAATGAAATTGTTGTAGCTGAGAGCCGCTCGATGGACATTTGGACCAGAAGCAATATAATGGAAAACATATAATTAATTCTACTCAAACAGTATAAGCAATACATAAACTTTGTATTTTATTGGAACTTAAGAATTTTCGCAATAATATTGTAGATTTTAATAAACAAAAAAAAGTATTCAATTTAGAATATATAGTCTTCGCTTGATAATTCGGCTTCCTCAATAACATCAAAATATTCCTTACAAATGATAGCCGTATGCTCAGTTCAAACAAATATTTACCAATGTTATTTTTCTTTGTTTTTTTTCCTTCCTTAAGTTTGTTGAAAATTGCTATGCCGCTGAATATTTTAACTTTTGGGTTTCTAAAGGTGGATTGTGTATTATTTTTAATTTATCAATTCCTTGAGTCATTACCATAAATGCTCTTCGAATATGTCCATACTATTATGGGGTTGGGAATATACCATGAGGTGTCCTTAAGATGTTTTATTGCTAAGGTAATAATTTAACATAGGGTTTTATAACAGTGGTTTAAATGATTATCGCAAATTTCAAATTTTGCTGAGATTTTTAGGTGAATACCCTTCGGATCTGTTCAGATAAAAAATTGGGGTGTTCTCAGCCAAACCTTGTACAATATCTTGGAAAATAAAAAACACTTGGTTAATTGAAACTCGTGAGTTTATTTATTAAAATAAATGTACATAAATTCGATAAGAAATTTCTATAAATGATACAACTATGCTTAAAGAATTTATTAGATTGTTAGTGACGTGCCCTTTTTGACGAAGAGGTCCCCTTGCTGTTTTTATTCCTCATTGTTATATTTTTATCTTTCATCCTATTATGTAGGACTTCTGGTTTCATATCTGCATATTTTATTTGTGCAGTTCCTGGTACTGTTATATATACGCGCGCGATGGAACTTGTAGACACAGTTGACCAGGGAATGTAATCTTGGAATTCCATCCTTCCGCGAACAAGGATCACCTCCTGGTTTTCCTCTCCTACCTGCTTTCGTAGTGTCATACGAACTGTTAGTGGAAAAAAAGCTGGACCACTGAGACTGTCGTGGCGAAATGCTGTCTTATGATAACCATACAATAATGAAGTTACGAGAACCTCATAGAAGTCAAAATCCTTAGCTGGTGCAGTTATCAACCATTCAGGTAGATTGCCGGTCGGGAAAAGGTCACCATGGAGCTTACTACCGTTACAGCGCAATTTAATCTCAATGACACCAGATGGTTTACCTAATTTTGTGAGAAAAAATTGACAGTTAGGAACTTTCTGTTTACTAGTAACTTAAAAATCTCAAAAAATCTTTACGGGATCCTACGAATTGAGGTGGGCTCAAATGCGTTCGGATATTTTCATGGAACGGAAAGTGGTACACAATAGCTTTCTTTTATTGGGCTTTATCATGTATTGCTAATTCTGTTTGAATATAATTTTTTAATCAATACATATTATGCTGTTATAAATAAAACTTTGCATTTATTTACTGTACTGAAATTGATTGTTCTGTATTGTAAGGATTCATTTCCGACACACAAACCTGAGAAAATACATGAAACTGTAAATGTTCACCCAACAAAAGAAATGAATTTTCCACCAAAATAATTACTTTTCAACCAAATAGTTACATTTTTGCCAAAAGATAAAGTTCATTTTATAAAGATTCACATTCTGTCAAAAAAGCATAACCTTTAATTACATACGTAAATTTTACACTAAAAAAGATGAATTTTCAATCCAAAGTTGAACAGTTAAGCAGTTAAATTTTAAATTAAAAATAAGAGTTTGTACTTTTGTAGATGAAATATGTTGATTTTTAAAGGACATCAGGCCATATTGTGCCCTTTTTTTCAAAAAACCCGAATTTCTTTTAAGCCTTTATAACTTTTGGCACATTCGAGATATTTATTCAATTTTTATTCTGATAGCGTTAATGATCGTCTTTCAGAAAATGCCAGAAAATTGAAAACATGTTTTAAATGAAACAAAAGGCCACATTCTGTAATAATAATTCAAAAATTATATCACACATACGAGCAGAAACCAACTCGGGAAACATGCACTTTAAATGTTGCAATAATCCAGAAAATACGAGCAGAAAAATAACAGCACTAATCTTCATTTTTTTGGACATATAAACGAAAAAGCGAATACAATTTAAAAGTTGACTGTAAAAAGTATCCTGATAAATGACTGATATTTTTACTAACTTGAAGAACGTCTAAAAAACACTTGTTATTTGTTCTAGATAATAACTGAAGTGGCAGGAAAAAGATTGTATTGTTCTCATTACGGAGTTTTACGCAGTTGCTGTAGATTTATTACGCTGGGCACCTTTAGAATAATGAAGCGTTCCAACATGTCGAAAATGGAAAATCAAATAATTTTTCTTATCATGCTGGTCGATCCATACGTTTTAGATTGATACAAAAACATTTTAAAATCCTGAGAAGGTATTAATTGTTCTGCAAAAAATATAATTGTTTTTTTAATTTCACTTTTGAATCTTTTTATCATTTTCTATCAATATTTTTCATTGCCTTACAACATTTTTCCATTATTTCTAAAAAAATACTTTACTCACTCCTGATCCCTCTATCCTGCAGAAGATAATCATAAACGGAAAATTAATACCAGCTGCGGATGATCCTACGCTGCAGATAACACACTTGCAGATGAAGGTTTCACCTCTGAACACTTTTTTTAGAGCTAGCAAGCTTTGTACAATGTTATTATGACTATTGTTGTCCAACTAGATGAAGTGAGATCAGAACAGCCATTTTCATCTGGATCGCGATGAACTGAGTCTGACGCTGGCAAGCTGGAATTTTGTTAAGTCGACTATAATAATAAATTAATACTTCATACCCTTAAGGCAGCCGATTATGAGAACCGTAAGATGAACATTGTAGCATTGGTACCGCTGTTCAGCTCGAAAAGAAGAGCTTGATATATTACCAGTTTTTCTCTCTCCTTTGACGTGATATTACCGTCGGCTGGTGTCAAGAATGCAAGCACGTAAATAATCTTGGTTTTCAGAGTTTCCAGGACAATATCAGGCTTTGTAGGACTGGTACATTAAGCGGTGCAGAATAAGAAAATCCAGTAGATTATTTTCCAGAATAAACTTCATTTCTGCCTAAACGTATGACAAGGCGGGCATAAGATCAACACGGTAGAAATGCCGAAGATGGTAATAGAAAACTTTAAGAGCCACTGAAAACATGTCCAAGTGTTTCTGGCTCTTGTTTGTAGGCTTAGCAGTTGGTATCGCCTACAGGTACATTTATTATACGTTAGCGGTAAACTAAAGTGTTAATATCGCCGTCTTGATAGGAAAAAACAATTTCTCGGTCTCTGATCTTAATCCTGTATATTTGAGGAACATGTCGAAAAGACTAATCTATAGCTCTCCTGATACGTATAATGCCATATAATTTACAATGAATGACCTTGTCAGCATATTCTCTTAGTAGAAGCGAATCTTTTGTTTCCTGTACAGAACTGTTAAACACCAAAGGTGTTAGTGATTCAAAGCTATTTGTAGTGTCCATGGAAACAAATAGAAGAGCAAGCTCCTCTGAGACACTATCTGGGCACAGTATAGAAACGCCGAAACATTGACGACTTCATGTTGATGGACAAGTTGCATTAGAGAATCTGTGGTTTTTAGAACTAAGCAGTCTGTATCTCTAAATTTTCTTAGAAAAACCCATTTAACGCTCAAATAACCTCTATCAACTTTTTTGCGCTAGATTGTCATCATGGGGCGTGTGTTTCGGTCAGATTTCTTCGACTCATCGTCGTATCACTTTAATGCTTTAAACATGCAGAGCAGCTTAGGAACAGATAGAAGATTTGTCGCTTGAATCTTATTCTTCCTAGATAATTCGGAATCCTAAATTTTTTCGAGAATCTGACGAAACATTTTTTTAAAGGCCGCTTTTATTACACGCACATCTGGGATTTTAGCTTGCGGCATACCAAGATACGCAAGAATGCCTATATAAAAGCGATTGATTTAATGACTCCAAGAGCTGATGGCCCACGCCGTTACGCAGCCGTGTGTCAGTGTGTGGCAGTCGTGTGTCAGTATAAGACAGCGTCAACAATGCGTCATCGCCAATTCACAAAAGACTGTTAAAGTTTCCAACGACTGATTTAAGAACCAAACCATTACGAGGCAAGCCCCCGAAACTGTTGTTATATGGACGTTTTTGTGTATGCATATACTTCTCCATTACCAAGATTTTGAATTGTATTTTCACCTATAAGTTGAAGCTCCTGATCAACACACAATGATGTATTTTCTAGCCTTTTTTTTGTAGATGGACGCAGCCATACTGGGTAAGTATAAAGATTATGCCAATTACTTTAGAGTAGCTATTAACCGCCGTCAAAAAAATTAGAAGGTCTTCCTCTGAAGAGACATAGAGTTCAAGGCAACAGTTTTGAAACAGCTCTGAATTAAATTCAAAATTTCCTAAAAAGAACAAAGAGATCAGCAGAGTATGGTAACATTTTCAAGTGAAACAACAATGAATAAACTTTTTTTCTAAATTATCATTTGGTCTTTGCGAAAACTCCGCCTGTATTGGTTAACGTGTGGGGCTGCGCGAGCTGCAGACGGGCTCTACCGCCTGCACTAAAACAGTCGCGAAAGCGATTTTTTCGTTCAACCTTCCGTAAAATGAGATTATTTTTAAATAGTTATTTCCTTTTATTTTTTTTTAGTAAAAATTAACAATGTAGGTTAAATGTTAATCTGATTTTATTATTACTATGATATGGAATCTTCTAGAATTTTAATTGCAGATGCGTGAGAATAGAAAGGATGCCGGAAAACAAATTACGAGGAGCAATAGTTTCTGGGATTTGAAAGCAAGAGATTAGGCAGTGTGCTGCGCGAACAAAAGGCTACTTTAGCGGGAAGGAGTCTTCCTTGTTGGTTCGTGCGTACGTTAGTTATTGTCGTCAAGACTAGTTTAGAGCCATAGAGCACCATCGCCTCACAAACTTTCGAAATTGCTGCGCTGTTTCTGCTCCACCCTGCAAGCGAGTTTAATAAGACAAATTCCATGTGCGCGGGCGGTAATGACTCGTGAAAAGATGGACGGCGAATTTGAGTAGTTTCAACAGGAAATGTTAAATTCTGGACCCGTTCAAAGGGCCAAAGAAAAATAAATCTTCGATGCTGAAGCAAATTGGCTGAAAGCGACGCTAGAACAAGTTCAGAAGAATGGTGCTTTAGCGAAACCATGAAGGGTTGAAAGCGCCTCTAGTAGCGAGCATCACGATGGAACAGGTAGTATTGCAGAGAGCATCGTGCGCGCACTTTCATCGATAGACGGCGCGTTATGAAAACTGCATACCTCTATAGCAGCACAAGCACAGTGACAGCAAGAAATAATTGGCAGAGGAGTACAGCCGATCATCGAAGATCCCATCCCCTTAAGGGTTAAAACCCGGTTAAGGGGAGTCGCAGTGAAGTACTTCATGTCCAAAATCAGTTGAGTTAAGGGATTTCACAGCCTTCGCAAATGCATTCCAATCAACGTTTCTACTGACGCGAAGTGTCACTGAGAGGTTACGTGTAATGGCAGCTTGTGAACAAAGTGCTCTTGAAACAGTGCAAGAGTACGTTCTAGATAAAATATGACTCTGTTCAGGACTTTATTGAACTATGAGTGATGTGATAATTTTGCGCAATTTTGCTTCAACGGACGAGATTCTTCAAGAATTACTACGATTTGAAAGGCTGGATAGTGCGAGACGTCAACGAATTAGAGAAAACAAAGTATGTGGAAAAAGCACCAGTTCTTTTCTTCCACGAACCTCAACAAATAATACGGGTGCAACAAGGATCAAGAAGGTGACAGCAAAACATGAAGATAGGAAAAGCACATCAAAAATATCTTCAACGACAGGAAGTACGACGTGTTGTAGTTGTAAGTCTTTTGGTCATATTTCTAGAAATTGTCCAAACTTGCACAGAGAAATCAGAAGCTATTTACGTAAACAGACAGGGCATGTAGGATTCAAGGTGTGAGAATGGCGAGAAGGATAATAAAGAGTCGAATGAATTAAGTATGTTGAAGAATGAGGTAAACGTTGTTATTAGTGAAGTTCAAAAAAAGGAGTCTGAAAAATTTATTCATGAAATTAATGTGGATAAGGTTAGGCTGTGCGTTCAAATTGATCCTGGTGCATCGGTATGCACTATTCGTGCCTCAGTGGTTCCCAATAAAAATTTATCTGTTATTCGCAATAAATCTAAATTACGGGAATTTGAAAAGAGTGTGGTTATTACACCTAGGAGAGTAACTCAAACAGTAGTTCTTCATAATTTAGAACCTAAATAAATTGATTTTAGAATAGTGCCTGACACAGCTAAAGAGTAGGATATAATTTTAGATAGAAATTTTACAGAAGCTTTAGAGATTTCCTACACGCGTACAGCCAATTTCATTAAAGTATGTTCAGATGTAGGACTTCTTAAATTACCGACGACAAATTTTCGAAGCGAGAAAATTAAAATTAAAAAGTGACAGAAAATAGGGGTTGATATAATCACAATTGAGGCAGCATCTGTGAGAAACTTACAAACAAGGCACGTTTTAGCGCAGACAACAACTAATTAATTTACTTGAAGAACACATGCAATGCGTCGAGAGTGATATTACTGATTTTGGGTTGTACAAATAAAATCAAAATGGAGATTCAGTTAAAAGAAGGAGCAAATCCTTTTCAATTAAAACCATACCGCCTTAATGTTAAAGATCGCGCAGACTTAGACAAAATAGTTCATAAATATAAAGACGGCGGCATTCTTTCAGAAACAAGTTCTCAATTTGCGATACCTGCTTTTATAATTCGAAGGAAAAATGGAACCCCACGCATTATGGTAGAATATCTTAAGCTGAATCAAATAAGAAAGCCGTAAAATTTTTCGATACCGATCTTTGATGATTTAATTGAGAAAGTTTTTGTGGCGCGGTATTTTACAGCGTTGAATATGCTATTGGGTTATCTGCAAGTACCTTTGGAAGAGAGTCCATGCGAAAAAACTTCTTTCATAACTGAGAAACAAACAGGCCAGTTTACTAGGGCAATTTTTGGTCTGGTAAATGCTCCTATGTATTTGCCAAACTATTGCATCAAATTTTAGGGATTATCCAGAGCAAGGGTATCGCAACAACCTTCTTTAATGACACTTGTGTATTTACAGAAACTTAGGGGATAGAAAACCTACGCGAAATTCTTAATTTACTATGTGACGTAAACTAAGGTGATTTCTATGTTTAAGTCTGTTAAAATGTAACTGCTGTTAGCACAGTAAAGAAAACTCTGTACTAAGCATGGGATTATGCATACGCCTTATTTTAGTCGTCACCCTCAAGTGAAAGGATTGATATAGAGAGAATGAATAGTACAATTATTCCGATGATGAAAATTGCAACCCAAATCGGAAATAATAATGATTGGAATTTGCACGTGAAGAAAATCGAACGCGATTTAAAATCTACTATCAGAATGTCTCTGGGTATCATTCCGTTTAAAGCTTTATTATGTTAACTACACATATTTTACAAGGGGGAACTTAGAAAAAGTTACAGCAGCTAGCGAAACAAACACCGATCCGAGCGAATTACAAGACAAATTTCGAGAGAAAATATTTTTAGAACATGCGAAATATAAATCTAATTATGATGCTAAGGGGAACCAGACTGTAAAATATGATGTAAGCGATATTGTATTCATAAAGTGAAATCATATTCCTATAGGGTTCTCTACAAAGCTTCAGTCGACTCATAAAGGTCGTTGGTGACACTTATAGACTTAAGAAGTTGAATGACAGTCGCGACAGAAATTTTTAAACAGTGTGAGCATTTAGAAAGCGAAAATTCAAATTAAGCGAGTGAAAATAGTAACCAAAATAAACTTCTTTATGATTGCTGTGTAAGAACTAAGCAATTACGAAAGAGATGCATGCACTTAAAAGCTTACAAGCCAAACCTTCGCATAGTTTGGAGGACCAAACTGCAGAATTGTTAAAAGTATATAGCTTTTATAAATTTCATCAAGATTTAAAATTTAATTTAGATAATTTTTAAGCATTCAACCCGTTTTGAAAATGCTCTAAAATTTTTAAATTTCAGTTGGAAATATCTGCCTAATGAACTTAACCATCATTTTGCGAACCTTAAGAAGTGCATAAAATTCTAACTTGATTGGACAAATCCTTCAAAAGTTAGCGTTGCTACAACATTCAGGTAACCATAAAAATAGACATACAGACAGAAAAACCGACCAAATTTTATGATTTTGGCATACTGTGAGTGCCGAAACGTTAAGATCCCTTAAAAACCAGACATTAAACATTTAAACGATTAAATTACACTCTCATGAATGAGAATGTCAAAATTGAAATTTTTATCGATAAAAGGAATAGATGAATTTCTATTTTAATTAATTAATTTTGTTACGTTAAAAAACAACTAATATTTAAACATGTAGAAACGAATTAAATGTTCAAGACAAAAAAACTAATCGCCCATATGATATGTACATGAATCCTAACTAATGAATTGAAAATATCATCATTCAAGCGATTAATTAAGGAATCTTGAAGATTTTTTAAGCTTCTCACGTTTCAATTGAAAAAATAAGGATTGCACCTTCTAAATTCTAGAATAGTAATTTAAATATTATATTAAAGTTACCAGCAGGAGAAACATAATCAGGAAAAAACATGCATTTCAATTCCTGCAGGAATGAAGCAAATGTGAGAAGAAGACTAGCAGCCCCAATCTTCATTTTTTCGAAAAGAGAAGGTATAATGAAACTGAATTTAAAGACTAACTGTCAAGAGTGAATCGATAATTTTCTGCTGTTAATGCTAACTTTTACATCTAACATTTCCTTTCAGGGTAGCTGTGCCTTACTCGGTGAGGAGGGGAATAATGAGAGGAAGGATATGAAGGTTATTTAGATTGATCAAGAATCCTCCTTTTACTTTTTCGAGTAGCACGTTCGTTCGGCAACACTGCTCAGATCCAGGTTGCTGATCAACGTCTCAAGCCATCATCCCAAGTGAATCACCTCGCAGAGTCACCCTGTGAGGATCCCCACTCGAGCCCACTAGAACCCAAGGTTTTTCGTTTTAGGCGTCACTTCTTTTACTGAGATTCCTTTATTAAGTATTTTTCGCGATATCTTTCTGTCCTGGCATACTTCTCTATCTTTCTTCACGTCTATGTATTTTTTCATGCAAGCTGTCGTGTTTCTGTGGATTATTATGTCTCTTCTAATTAGGGTCTATTCCACACATTCTAACCATTCTTTCTGCGGTATGCCACTGGGAACGCTGCTATTTACCTTACCTTGATCCACTTTTTTCTTTAGTTGTTCATATATTATTTACTTAACGTGCCCCAACGGCCTTAACCGAATTCTTTTCCCAAGTGTCAACTAGTGTCTCTTATATTGTCTCTTTGTGTACTATCTCGTTACTTACTTTCTCCATCACACTCTGGTAAGAGAGTTTCGATACACAGATATTTCATTCTCGCAACGTAGAATAGGTCTCCAAAAAGAAGTATAAAAAGGTAAGATATAAATAAAAAATAAAAAAGGAGTTACAAGAATAGTCATTTATCTTTCCTGGTGATGCTTGCGCATGTGACGCTTGCTCTAGCCTCTCAAGCGGGTTTATTCAAAAGTTCCCGGTTTTTTCTAACAAAAGAAATTCTTTGAGTGATTCACGCGACCCTAAACGGAAATTGCCGGTCGTTTGAATCCTATCTACTCTAGTCAAGCATGTAATTTTCGAAAATACAGGACCGGTTCAGTCTACGAGTCTTTCAATACCACCAAGATAACCTGGTTTAGACATGACAGAAAAAAGTAGTAGGGCAATCACAGAAAAATATAGGAAAAGGTCTGAAGCAGTAACTATCCCGGGGTTTGTGGTCGTTTAGTTTCAAGCGGTGCTTACATGAGGTAAACGGGTCGTTAAATGACTCGTACCTAATTTAAAAGTAATTATGGTCATTATTAATTAAGTAATTATGTCCTTCACGTAAGGTATCTGGTCCCGTGGCTACAATCTGGCAACTAACAAGTAGCAAGCAACAAGAAATATTTGTAATCGTACTTTTTCAAAACAAATTAACGTGACCTAGACCTGTGAAGTAGAGAAAAAAAGAACATTTGTAAGTTTTTAAAACCGTGAGGATCGACCTAAACCAAGTGTGAGCCATTCTATAATTTTCAGGCTCCAATTTATAACATAATACTTCGAAATTTTTAGTGGTAGACAAATTAGAAAGGCTCTCTAAAAAATAAATTCTACAAAAAAATCGAAACTAAAGAAAGGATATTGCGTGACCAATCACGTACGATCCCCGAGTCAACCGGTATGCATAGTCAGCGCTACTGGTTGCTCGCTGAAGTTCGTAACACCATCGAAAAGACAACAAAAAAATGACGAGCGTTTCTTCAGTTCTGCTCGGAGGCCTCCATTTCGTGAACCTTAATAAGATCTGGATCCACAATAACGTGTTTTCCGTGACTCTAATGATCGCCGCATCTTCTGGGGGTGAGGCTTGTTACACCCAGCTTTCTGCAACGGAAGCATAACCGAAAAACGTGTTCCGTCTTCTGGCACTTCCAGCACGATTCCTTTTACTTTTTCCCTAAAGAAGCCACCACGCTATTCGACTAAAAAACAACACAGCACACCTATTGAAATACTTTTCTGATGTAGAATAACGCGGATTAGAAATTAAAGATTTAAAATTTTAAAATTTAAGTAATCTGGCAAAACACAGAATAGATTTTCCACTTATTGCAACACTCTCAGTAATCTTGAAAATTTGCTATAAGTTTAAATACATTGTTAAGCAATATTTTTGTAATTAGTATTTAATATCAAAGCTCATTTACTTTTGGCAATCTGCAGTATCAAAATAACTTGTAATTAATTTGTATCAGAAAAAAATAAAAGAAGTGAATATCATCTTTACTGGGATTTTCCCTTGCTAGTAGTTAGAAGCTTCACCTAAAGTAAAAAATTTCTAATTGAAGAAGCTCAAAATTAGACACTATTTCGACATAAAATTGAATTTGTACCTAACTTTCGTTATAAATACAGATTTTTTTTTTTATTTTTACAAATAATATTTTATCAATATTTTTTACTAAATATTTATCTTTATCATTCTTCATAGAGTTTCTGTATTTTTAAAAGCAACATTTCCATTTTTCTTCTCTGTAATGCAGTCTTTTTCAAACCACGCTTTGGAGCAGTTTTCGAGACCGTATTTATCAACAGATCTATCCATTTTTAATTGTACAGCAGTTGTATTTATTGCAGTAACTGAACTTGACAAATTTCCTTGAATATTTTTTAAGTTTAAATCCAAAAGAATAAGTTAAAAGTCTTTCATTTTTTTTGTACATTTTAACGGAATCTGATTTCGACGAGATACTGAAACTTTCCTCAGCTTTGGTTCTTTAACCGGCTGAATTTTTTTCTTTTCTTTTTATTATAGTTAAAATGCAGGGAAATAATCAGATAAAGGTTATGTACGAAGAAAAGAGAAATCAAGAAATCAAGCTTATAATATTTATACATCTAAATTTTCCTTTGATTTTTAACAGAGAAAAATCATTTGCCACCAACAGGATTGACATTCCATTTTAATTACATTATCATCCAAATAATATAATTTTAAACCAAAAGAATTATTTTTTAATCCAAAATAATTAAAAATAATTATTGGGATTTATTAATTCATTTCGGCATTTAGTGAAAAGCGAAGGAAATAGAAACACAAATTTTGATTATTTATGGACCAAAAAATGATAATTTAAATAAATATTAGAGTTCGCTAAGTTTACAAACTGTTTTCTAGGCTACAAGTCGATATAATATAAATAAATTCAATTTTAAATTAATTATAAGAATATAATAAATAAGTCAAACTGTTAAATAGAATTTATTAACATAAAATTTCATATTGCTGTGTTGGAAATCTTAGGACAACTCTTTGAAGAGTCCTTAGAAATTTTAGCAATGTTTCGCCAAGCGTGGAGCATTCACAGCACGAAACATCCACACATACACCCTTTCGTGATGCATACGCTGCCTCGATAAGTCGAACTGACGGCCGACTCAATCCGAACGCCGCCGAGCTAAGACGAGTCTGCCTCTCGGTAGTCCCGATCTAGAAAAGTTTTGGAAATCTTGGCACTCCCAGAAATCTCAAAGAAATCTTAGTACTCTATATGCGAATTAGATTCAGACTGTTACATTCATAGTTTTTTTGTAAGATTTACAGATTTCTCAGTAAGTAGTTTCTTGCTCGAAGCCAAGTTGAATAATTTTCAGCTAAAAAACATAGGATATAATGTACGAAATATTCTCAGCCAGACCTGGTACAAAATCTTAGGACCCGAAAAACACTTTATCATAAAAAACTGATGTTCGTTTATTCAATTGAACATACATCTTTAAAACGAAAATTTTTGAAATATTCGAAATTGAAGGATAGTATTAAAAGAAATGGTAGAATTTTGATATGCAATTAAAAATTATATTTATATCCTTGAGGAATTAATTGGAATACTAGTGACACACCCTTTTTGACGAAGAGTTCTCCATGCTCTTTACATTCCTTATTACGTCGCTTATTTCTTGTACCTCTGGGACTTCCGAATTTATACCTACACATCTTATTTCTTTAGTCCCTTGTACCCCTATATAAATGCGATCTATGAAATTCAATTTCTTAGCTGCCTCCTCATCGTAAAATAGGAATGTACCTCTTTCGCGCACAAGGATCAGCCGATCGAGCGTGATACGAACTGTTGTAGGAAAATAACCTGCAGCTATTCCTAAGTCGTACTTGTATGTAGACGCATAATTACCATGCTTCAATGTACGTATAAAAACCTGATAGTGTTCAAAATTCTTAGCTCGTTTAGTCGTCAACCAATCAGGTATTTTGGAAGCCGTGAAGAGATCAGCAGTAAAGTGATGGTGATGGTACAACATAACCAGAATTTTACCAGATCGTCCACCTACTTTTGAAAAAGAAAAATCGACATTTATCAACCTTATGTTTACGTGTAACTAAAAATTTAACGATTTTAATCAATAAAATATTTATTGGATCTTGTAGCTTCCAACTTTCTTTTAACTTTACTTAAGAAGAAGCATTTACAGAACAAATTTCTAGAGATACATGAAATTAAAGACCTGGATTTATAAATGATAGAATTTGGATATTTAAAGAATTTCCAGGTTATTTTTGGAAGAAATGGTAGGCCTTTTCTATGAAATAAAATGTGTAAAAGGTCTGAAACAAAATGTAAGTACCTGTTGCAATCATATTAGCTGGGCCTGCTGGCACTTGAATCATCGTTGCAGCTAGGATGTTTTTAGTTCCTTTCACTGCTAAATATAAGCGATTAACATAATATTTGGTTACACCTAAAGTTTGATCGTAAGTTTGGAAACGATCCCAATCGATCTTAAAATACAACTGGCCTAACATCATAGTAGCATTTTCCGGAAGACGATTGGGACTAATCCATACGTCCGTGAGGCGTATAGTCTGATGATTAAAAAAGCAATATGTATTTATATAAACCGCATAGTGTGCAAAGTTATCAAGTGGCGTAGTCTCAACCCATTTAGGTGTGACGTGGGACTGGTACAGAATAGCAGTAAACTCAGGTGTCTCCTCCAGTTTCAGATCAACAGTACCAGATATTTGACCGATTTCTGTAAGAAAAAATTGACTTCCATCAACTTTATGTTCAATAGCATTTTAAACACTTAACAATTTTAATCCATTAAGTATTTTTTGAAACTCATAGCTTAAAATTTTCCTTTTAATTTGAATTAAGAAATTTTCCCTTATTCTTGAGATATGAGTAAAAGTGTCCAAACGTGTATTAGTCGAGATTCAGTCGGCGGACATCAGTGATCCCAACTTTGGCATGTAGACGTACTGCGCTTGCGCTGGGGGTCTTAGGTGGAACAAGAATAGACAACTCATTACCATGGCAATAATATCAGATTGCTGCACTGGAAATCTTAGGAGAACTATTTGAGGATCTCTTGAAAATCTATCGCTAAGCATTGGGCATTTACACCACATAGCATCCACGCATTTACACATTCGAAATGAAGATGCCGCCTTCGTGAGTCGTAGTAATGGTCGTAGTAGTAATCTTAAAATCATCTTAATTGTAATTTAATTATAAAATTGTATCTTAATGTAAAATTGAGTTAGAATTATTAAACATCCCTTTGAAGTGTTA
Source organism: Druon quercuslanigerum (assembly GCA_010014905.2). Taxonomy (NCBI): domain Eukaryota; kingdom Metazoa; phylum Arthropoda; class Insecta; order Hymenoptera; family Cynipidae; genus Druon; species Druon quercuslanigerum. Next base: position 19,534 of record JAAAKG020015892.1, read on the forward strand.
AAATCTCTACAAAATCCCTAGAATTGTTTTAAGAATCATAAAGACTTCAAAGAATATCATTGCAATAAAATACTCATTAATGTAAGATAATTAATTTATTTAAATTGATAGTTAGTTAGTCTAGGAGCCAAAGTGGGGGTCCGTGGTCGATGGGGGTAACGGGCTCAACCCAAGTGTTTTTTATGTATTTTGACCTCCTGATTACGAATTTAAAGGGTGGATTGTCCAAAAGTTAATCGGTAATAAGTTATTAACAATTTAATTGTTTAAACGGCCACAGTTAGTTTTATTGAAAACTTATTGTTATTATGGCACCGGAAATGTATTCCTCATCTCACGGAGAATGCGACAGTTTTTTCAGATTAAAAAAAACTTACATAAAACTCGAGTTATAACAATTTTCGTTAAGGTGTCTTCCCGGCCGCTCGACCGCCGCGTTCGTGCTTCCGCCGCTTACGATCTTCGATTACTCGGTTCGCTGTATCTCAAGTTCTATTTAATTTTGTTTCAATCTCAAAAAAACCGACGCATTCTCCGTGAGATGAGGAATACATTTCCGGTGCCATAATAACAATAAGTTTTCAAACAAACTGTGGCCGTTTAAACAATTAAATTGTTAATAACTAATTACCTATTAACTTTTGGACAATCCACCCTCGAAATTCGTAATCAGGAGGTCAAAATACATAAAACACACTTGGGTGGAGCCCGTTACCCCCATCGGCCACAGGACCCCCCCCCCTGGCTCCTAGACTAAGTAGACTATAAATAATTCAGAAAAATGCTTTGAATAGTTTAGGGGTCTTCTTTAAAAAGAATGCACCAGAGCTAGAAAAAAAGTAACAAGAACATGTTAAATTTTATCTACTGGTAAAAATATATTTAAAAATATTTTGAAAACATGTCTTTTTACATTCTCATCAGAGAAGGTATTAGATTTGTGCAAAATTTGACCCCCCCGGTTTTTGTGAAATGTCCACGTTTTGAGACCCCCTGAACCCAAAAAACAGGTTTTTACGAATGTGTCTGTCGGTATGTCTGTCTGTCTGTGTGTCTGTAGATTTTTAGTTTGTTAGCACGATAACTTTCGAAAGAATTGACAGATTGGATTG